>JAPYYX010000090.1:0-136048 GCA_030522605.1 Cremastinae sp. B BG-2022a
CAACTTGTGAGGGATTATTCGTTATGACTTAAATAACAATTCCGCGAAGTTTGACGAAAATCTGCGGTTTTTTAATTTACTGATGGGCCACCTTAAACGTGCACACGCGCAACGATACACTTCTCGCTTCCCACGAGAGAGCGCGAGAGAGAGCGAGAACTATTTGACCGCGCGACTGATACGAGAGACAAATTTGATCGGGGGAAAAAAAAACTTCATAATTCACTTGAGATTTGAATAAAAAAGATTATCCGGGGAAAAATTCTTTTTTGGATGAGATAGATTGGAGTTGCTAGAAAGAGTCACAAAACTTGTCTAAACACACTTTTGTTGAGTATAATTCGTGAGCGAGCGAGTAGTCACGCGGTCAAAGTGAGAAATGACACGTTACAATACTCATATGTACAGATATAGGTATTTACATTCCCGGTGTATTTTTAGTTTTCTAAAGGAGAAGAGGAAAGAGAGTGGAAGGAGTATGAGGTGTGCAAAGTTTCACGCTTTACGAAAAGTTTATTGCGTTATCTTCGTGTGTGTATACACACGGAGTTTGACGTAAATATACAAAAAGCATGCGTAAATTGATATAAATACCTGCAGTCTCGCGGGAGGTCTCTCTCGTCGATCGCAGATGAAGAAACAAACAGAAAAACAATCTCAACTGTTGCACGCTCAAGTTTTCACTGTACGAAAAGCACCGAACACTGACGAAATATATTCAAAACGAAAAAAGTCGGAGCGCGAGTTCCAAGGAAAAAAAACAGAAATAGAAAAAAAACAAGAACTCGCGTGTTTTAAACTAAGAAAAAGGACCCGCACACATCGGTCGGCCGAGTAATGCCGCGCGCCGCAACCCGTACACAATGTTTAAGAATTACAAATTAATGTATCCTGGCTGCTTCTCAGGAGGTTCATGAATGAAACTAAAGAACGGCTATGCGAGGCTCCCTCCCACGTTTCCAAACGTCGAGTTTCCCCACTCCACGATTGGACCGAAATCAACGCCGGGAAACTTTCCAATTGGCCGATGCGCGCGCCTTCACACGTTGCCGCGGAATATCTCGGAACCCGTGTGCGATCGCAGCGCCGCAAGCAGCGGTGTTTTTTTTTCAAACTATACTAACGATATTCTCTCCGAAAATAGCTGCGAATCAGTGTTCGGTTTAGAACCTCCATGAAGTTGTTGAACTTACATTCCCGCATTTTTTTAAATTCCGCGCGTTTAAAAATTTGAAAGAATTGCAGAAAAAAAGACACGTTTAATGGTGAAAAAATTGTTTAAAATAATCATGTTTAATTTAAATTGTACCATATCACATTTATTTTCAGTTAAACTTCAAATTTACTTTTATACTCATAAAATAATCACTCAACGATCCTTTTTAATGTCAGAGAAAAAAAGGATCGCTCTAAATGATTAGAAATTTGTTTATTATTCAAAGCGGATATATAAACAAAAAGCTACTACGTGTTATATGAGTTTCTCAGACTCGTCTCGGAGCAATCAATATGCTAACAATTTCTCGTTTTCAACGCTGTAAAAACTCATGGGGTTTCGATACGATAACATTTACAAAAACGCAAGTTAATACGCAGAAAATCACAAAATGATACGACTTTGATGAAATTTAGCAAAATTGTTCGTATAAAGCAAATAACTGAGAACTAAAATTTTTCCAAATGTTTCATCGATTCTTTATATAGCAATTAACTAAAAAATAGGTTGATACACACGACGTGTATATCCACATGTCAAAAGCGTATTTTTTTATTCTATTGTTCTGTAAACGTGAGGACGAAAATTTAAAAAAATAACGTTCTCAAATTTTTCGTGGAAAAATATTTTGTCGAAATTTCAACACGTTCTTCTGCAGGAGTATAAATCAGTTTTTACAATTTCTTCCTTCGTTTTATTTTTCTTATTATTTCTCCTTAGCTTCATTATTATCTTTATCTCATTTCAAACTTGTTTTATTTTTAAGAAACGAAGCAAATAAAAATACAGCCAGAATCAATTTACAATTCCTCGAACTCAAGAAACATTAGCCCTTCAAAATGGTCGGAAGAAAACACGCGGAGCTGTCCAAACTCATGTGTATTTACGCGTTTGGCGCGTTTTTGTTGATCGACGCTAGCGACATCTTACCGCTTCATCCGGAGTTTGCTCAAGCGGCCAGCTTTTTTCGCTCCGCCGTGGAGCGACTCGATCGTTGTTGGCAGCGTTTGTATCTACGTCTTTGGTGTTTTCGGTGAAACTTTCTCACCCGGAAAGGAGTTTTTCCACAATACTCGACGTAGCCCAAAACACGGTCGTGAGTATTCGCATTCCCCGTTTTAATCGCGAGCGCGCTATTTATTTTGATTCGCTCCGAACTCAATTTTCTCATTTCCCTCCCTCTCGTTCGAGCCATTTGTTTCGAAAAATTTCCGCTCTTGGTGTTTCTCGGTAAAAAAAACACCTCTCGCGATTGACTGCGCGCTTCTTCGGCAAACTATTTCAAACATATTTATATAAAAAATTTCACAACGTTGGTTACTATCGAAGAAAACGAACGCATCTGAACGTTGTTTTTTTTCATTGTTTGTTTTTCTCGCGTCACAACTCGGTCACGTCGCCACTGACACGTTTATTTTGTTTTTCCTCGAGTGACTATATTATTTTGTTTCTCATCAATCGAGCCATGCTGATCGTGTTGTTGTTGTCGTTCATTGAAAAGGGCACAATAGGGACGTAAAACGGAATCGAAGAGACGGACCATGGCGAGTCCGTCACCACAATCATCACCGATGCCTCCTCCACAGGCGCCCAGCCCGATGGGCCCTCCGCAGCAGTCGCCATCACCAGCTTCAAACCCTCAAGGTAGTCCGATGGGTCCACCGCAGCATCACAGTCCTACCCAGGTCTATCCTGGTGGACCTCCGCCATCCCAGGGTGGACCTCCGATGTCACAACAACCACAATCTTCTCCATCGCAGCAACAAGGTTATACGCCGCATTCCCAACAAATGCCACCCAATATGGGACCGCAGGTTAGCTATTCATTTTCGTACTCATAAGTATTTATTTATTTACAAATGTTTATGTAATTGTAACAGCGATTCTCTTCAACGATACAAATGAACTCCAAAATTCAAGATTGGAGCAGAAAATTACTTTTTTTCACGTATCGTTAAGAATGATGTCAGTTATTCATGTATCGAAAAATGTATTTGCTTATTTATTTATAATACTATAAAGTTTAACAATTCGCTGTGAGATTTATGTCCAAAGGTCTGCTGTCAGCGTTTGTAAACAATTGCACCATCTGATCAGCTATTCTGTTGTTGCAAGCTGCTATAACTTCAGGTTTCATGAGATTCAATTCTCCACCTGAAAGAATTATTTTTGATAAAGTTACGAGGCATGCTTTGTCTCTATCAAAATTTAAACTTAAAATTCAATTGAATTAATGTAATTTTTAAGTTATCTTGTCACCGAACATCTTTCTGCATATTACTCTTGTTTCGATTTCAATTAGGAATAAAAATTGACTCTTGTTTTTTCCAAAATGTTCCATATTTTAAAATCCAAATCTGTTTTGGATCTACCTCTGCATATGTATGATGTAAACATTGCATGAAACTATCAGTAGTTCGCATTTTACCTTTTGTGTCGACAACAACACCGCCAGATTCCTCGATGATTAATTTCCCCGCTGCTACATCCCAAAGATCTATGCTCTCTATGTGATATGCTTCAACTGCTCCCATGGCAACGTAGCACAGAGTCAATGCGGCAGTTCCCAGAGATCTTATGCTGAACAATATATTTAGTTATTTAAAATAGTCAAAAATATGGAAAAGTTTAAAAGTTGCGTAGTACGCAAAAGATTTTGAAATTGTTAAAAATTACCCATGAGTTCCATGAACGAGTGCATCCATTCTCCTATAAACTTTATCATGATACGGCTTCTCCTTAGCGATCCAGGGCTCCATGGCTACCAGAGATTGCGATAAATCTGAAAAAATAAAAATCAGGCACTAATGAATGCAATAGTATCTCTATACATTCATGAATATTCAATTAAGCAATTTAAATTATCATTGACTCTAGAATCCAGTCATGTGAGTTTTTTTTATCCGCAATTACTTCTTTTTTATTACTCATGATTGTTTTTTTTTACTTGCTATTATTATTTTTTCTCCTTGTTATTAACTTTTTATCGCTTACCCTGAATATTGGAAGTCTTGATTGGTTTGCCATTCAAAAACGCGCCTTTTCCTCTCCTAGCTGCAAAAAATTGCCCCATCATAGGATTGTAGATTATTCCGATCTCGAGCCTCTTGTTGATCATTAGAGCCACTGAGATGCATACTTGGGGAAAACGATGAACAAAATTTGTCGTTCCATCTATGGGATCTATTATCCATGTTGGTTCATCCGTCAAATTTGGTATAAACTTGTCTGCAGCTGAAGTTTCCTCCCCTATAAATCTATGGTATCAAATTGATTAAGAAGTTATCATAAAATACATTCTCACAGACCAATGAATGTTTAAATCAACAAATTAAATTACTACAAATAATTTCCTGAAAAATTGCTTGACTATTTTTATGAGATACTGCTTGTAAAAAATTCAAAAGGTTTTAAATTGTGAAAATTTTTTATTTGATTCAAATTTAAAGGAAAATAGCAATTTTCAAGAATTGATATTTCAAATTTTAAAAGATGAAGCCTCACAGTAAATAAATACACTAAAAAATTATGTCTAAATTTGTTTCATGCAAGTATAATTATAGTAAATTTAGCAATTTTATATTTAGTAAAGTTATTTAAGAACGTCTTCATATGTTATTTAGGTATATAAAAATCTTGCCTTAGTTTAAAATTGTTTTAAAAAAACAAGATAATAACTAGCTCGATAGGTGTTAAAGAAATTGATGCGTTTTTTATTCATCTTTTTTTTTTTTCCAGTAGCGTTTGAGTGAGATAATTTTTGAGTATCGTACAATTGAAAACTAGTTTCTTCGGTTTAGAGAGGAAAATCGTGTTCAATTTAAAATGCAATTGACTCACTTGTGGTTCGGAAATTTGTTCGACAGGCTCGTTACGAGTGCCGCTTCAACTTTTCGATCGTATTCCGTGACCATATCGTAATCTATGGTCTTCGTTTCGGTAATTTTTTCCTTATCGATAGCCTCAGCTATCACCTTCGAGTAACAAAAAAACAATCGGGTTTACGTTTGGTTTTAAATTGTCATTAATTTCCGTCGCGAAAAATGAAATTTCAAAAATGTTAGTTTTTTAGAAAAAAAAGTACACGTCATTGTTTTCCTTTTCGTCAGGCTCGACATTATTTATCCTCGCTCGAGAGAGTCGACCTTCGTGCTCGCTCTCCTGTCACTCACCTTGCCGGCTTGCAGAACGAGACTTTCGATAACTTTGTAGCACTCGTCCAAATTTTCTTTCTCGCACATTTTTCTTTCAATAATTGATTAATCCTTGATAAAAAAAATTTATTAGCGAAATTTTATTCGCGTTCGAAACTTTTTCTCTGAATCTCTAAAACTTTCACTTGCGAAAATATCCAAAAACTCTGTATTCGAAGCTCAACAACAGCGGTGACGATAATCTCACGTTGAACGTCTCGAGAGAAAATTAAAAATTTTTATTTGCGCGAAAAGTCGAAAAGCAATTACTCAATGCACAAATCACATTGATGACAAGTAAAATGAAATAATGTTTTTGAAGCAAACAAAGTATTTTGATAAAAATGTATACACAATCGCGACCAACGACCTTCCCAAACGACTGGTGGCAACCGACTGTGTCTCGAGTCTCGAGGTCTGTCTCACGACCATTTTTTAGATCTCGCACGCAATTCGTGCAAGGAGTGAGGGCAAAATTCTGCTCCGGTGGCCAATTTTCCCTTTCTTCCTCCCTCTCTCGTATTATTTTTTTTTTACGACCACGAGTGCGTGATTCATCGGTTATGAAATCGATTGCGCCTGTCCAAACTGAGATCAAGCGGAATCTCCTCTCGATTGCTTTTTTTTTCTTTTAACAGAAAATACATTTTAATATCGACCGTTGGGAATACGGTGACGCGAAGCGTTTCTCGTTGAACTCTTAATTCGTCGTTTGACTCGGAATCGACATGAAATCTTCAAGATAATAATAATAATAACAATAACGTTAGAAAAAACAAAATTATCTCCATCGACAGCTCATAAATTTTTTAATAAAAATTCTTCCTTAGGTGTTAATGAATCGCTCATAAATTTTAAGCAGATATTCTTCCTTACGTGGATTTATTTCAATAAAATCCGTCTTTTTCCTCTTAAAACGGAAATCCCGGTTTTTCTTAGGTGTCGTCACGCGGGAGAATCTTTCCTGAAGTTTAAAAAGATATCATCTAGAATTATTCATTTGTATTATTATTCATTATCTTTCGACGAATCTGCACGGATCACTAATTGTTAGCAATCATAATAATATTTAAAAAAAACAATAATCATAAAGCGAATGGTAATAAACGTAGGTATGTCTTTTCAGATCGTAAAACTTGGTGTTTTAATTACGTGATAACTTTAACATAATAATCTCTGCAGACATTTTTACATTCATTTCTAAAATATAGACGTTTTTATTATTTATACGATAAATTTTAATTTTAAGTTTTTAATTTTAAGTTTCATCTGTATGATATTCAAATAATATTTAATTTAAGGGTAATTGATTAGGTATTCAATAGCCAAATGACAGTCCATGTAGAACATTTTTGGAAATGTTTTTTTTATTTTTATTTTTTGAGTGGTTGTAACAATCGTTTCCACAATTTGAAGGTTTTATTGAAAATTACAGTAAATAAGGCATAAGGAGAATAATATTTATTATAATGTTAGTCAAATGACTTCGTCGTCATCAGCTGATTTTATTCATGACGTCGACAGTAGTGAAAAATTTTCACGTTTTTTGGTATAAAACTGCATTTCTTTTCTCGAAAAATAGTTCGCTGACATGCATATTTAGAATTCTAAAGATATTGTTAATATTTGATTTTAGCTAATTCTAGCGATAGAGTCAAATAAAACAATGTGTTCTTATATAGTTTATTTTTATTGCATGTGGTTTTTGAGTTTATGTTTATTGAGAAAAGTAGTTGCAAAATAATTGAAGAATAACAAACTGTAAACTCAAGGTCATTTAACTTAACCTTAATTTTCTCCGTGCGTATGAAAATTATGAAAACAAATCTTAAATTTTTCGAAAAACAACAGGAAACTTCTTTAAAGTACTAAAAAGAATTATGCAAAATTTTCAAAATATTGAATATCTAGAAATCATGATATTTAGGATTGAAAAATGCAATATTTAACGAGAGTGCTTTTATAAGTGAGTACTGAAAATTCTGATTTTAAATAATAATTATCTCTATATCTATGTTTTAATAAATCTCTTAAAATTTAACACACATGTGCAGGTTGTATAAAACAAGGTTTGTGCAACTTTTCAACAAAATTCTAAGAAAAAAAAACGACTGACCTACCTTAAGAAATAATAGAAAATGTTCATTCTCTTTCAATCGTTAAATATACTCAAATTTCAACGAAATCAATCATCACGCCATAAGACGTTGTACAAAATCCACATATTTCAACATTCAATTTTTCAAAAAATCAACGATTGAGGAACTTTTATTTTTTTCTAAATGTCCAGTTTGATCTAAATCAACCTATTTAAAATTCAGAATTTATCTATTAACACTGATGTTCAACCAACCACCTTGAATGTTAGTGTCTTAATCGTTAATATTTAAAGCTTGAACTTGCAGAACTTGAAAATAAAATTTCAAAATCCTAGTATAAAGAAATGGAATAAAAAATAAAGATGTTAAAGGTATTTTTTATTACCGAATTTTCGATAGTACTGTGAATATTGATTAGTAAAAAAAAGCTAGTTTCAGTACTTAGTCAATGATGATTTTTGAAATTGCGAAAAAATTAAACAGGATTTTGAGAAGTGAAAAAGAAGTTAAAGTGGAATGTGATATCAATTCCCACGAAGATCAACCAGTTTGTCAGCCTCGGCGATAATTCTCACGAGATCTCCGGCTAGTTTTTCGTTACAGGCACCGATCGCTCTCGGTCTCATTAGGTCGACTTTTTTTCCTGCGATATGGAATTATATTATAAGACAACAAAGTATCCTTGATTATTGATTAATGCGAAGATATCTCGTCAGAATTTGAATTATTTATTCGCGTGTATTTTTATCACCTGTTACGCGATCGACGACCACGCCTCCGGCTTCTGATATTATGAGTGACGCTGCTGCAATGTCCCACGTTGAAATTCCTGGACCTTCGATGTGATACCCCTCAACAACCCCCAGAGCAATATAGCACAAAGTTATCGCGGCTACCCCCAAAGTTCGAATTCTAAAATAAGCAAAAAATGCAAATTTTTTTAGGAATTTTTTCTGATCATATTTTGGGATTTTAAAGGTGGTGATTTTTTGTGATTTTATTGTGATTTTTGAATCTGCACCGTTGCACTAGTTCGGCTTTCTGTCACCAGATGTCAGCGTCGTATGACAGATTCCAATAAAATTGAATCAATTTTTGTATTCGATTTTTTATTCCATATACACGAGATTTATAACTTGTGAGAAAAGACTTAAATAATTTATATATTGATAATTGTAAATAATAGTTTTTTATCTTGGATTTTTTTTGAATTTTTGGATTATTAAAAATTAAACTTACCCTTGAGCTTGCTTGGCGACCAAGCGAATTCTCTCTATCATTTTGTCCCTCAAATGGTCAACTTTTATGAAGCCGGGCTCGAGACAGATAAGAGCTTTTGATATATCTAAAAAAGTTATTAAATTTGACCTTAACACTGTAAATCGAAGTGTGTTTCTTACTAGACGTTTAAGTGCGTAAAATTTCCACTAATTGTTAAAAAAATACAGATATTTGTGTTTTTATGATATTCATTCCCATTTTGTGTGTTGAACTTTTAAATTTTACAAATTTAACGTATCTAAAAAGTGACTACAAGAAAACGATTTACTGTGCAATTATGCACGATTTTTTCACACTTTATAAAACATAAATAGAAAATTTTTAAAATGAATTTCTATACAAAACGTTATGCCGAGTTAAAAAAAATGACAGAAATCTAAGAAAAGGGTGACTCGCATCGACTGACGAATCAACGCTGAACGGGAGATGGTTTTTTCTGGGTTTTTCGAGGTTTGACAACTTCGAAACTGATTCATGAATTTATCGAAATAATGTGTCACATGAAATAAGAAGAGCTACGAAACTTTTTAACAAAACTGTTAACTCAACAACGTTAAATAAAGTTTAGAATAAAATATTTTTTGAATCGTGCCATGAATTACTTTAAAATGTTAAAGAGCCTTTTCATGATTTTTCGAAAAAGTATCAGTCTACTCTTTAAAAAATGAATACATAAAAAAAACCTTGAATTTTCGATGTCTGAATTGGCCGGCCATTGAGAAAAGCTCCGCGTCCTTTTCTAGCTGTAAATAATTGCTCGAGTATCGGGTTGTAAACGATTCCGATACGCATTTCCTTATCGACTGCAAGACCGATGACAACGCACGTGTGCGGGAATCCATGAATGAAATTCGTCGTCCCGTCGATTGGGTCGATTATCCACGTGGGGTCGTTTGTCAGCTCTGGCAAGTCTTTCCCCGTTGACTCTTCACCTATGAATCTTCAAAATTTATTTTTCAAAATTAAAATCATATTTCCCAAGATAATTTTTTGCGCACGTTTTTCTGAAATTGCAAAAAATGAGACCTGTGTAGCGGAAATCTTTTTTTTAATTTGCCAACAATCACGTCCTCGATCTTTCGATCGAATTGAGTCACGAGATCCCAGTCGCCGAGCTTTTGGTCAATATTTTTAGTTACGCTGATCGAGTTTTTGAGAATCTGAAAAAAAAAACAAAAAAAATCGACTCAAAACAGAAAATTAGTGCAATGGTACTGCAGCCGGTTTTATGCGAAATTCAAAAAATTGTCGCTCATCGAATATTTATCGCTTCATGAAAAAAGTATAAAATTACCTGAGCAGCTTCTTGCGTAAGTTTTATCGCGAAATCGTAATAGAGATCTTCCTCGTTTTCACTCATTGTCACGATATTTTTTTCGCTTGCGTAACAAAATCTGTCTCGTTCGGGCGATTGGGAAAAGATCGAAAGGGACGAATCGGGAGTTGCAAGGAAATTTGATTTTCCCGTCAAGCTCGACGATTCCGTGCGTCGTCACTGAGCGCAGAATCGCCGATTCTTGGCTTTTTGTCCAAGCTTGGTGATAAATCACGTGACTCGGAGATCCTGAGCATCGGTTTTACATTCAGATCGTTTACGTTCTCTTGCGAGTTTTTTTTTCCTCCTCATTTTTGTCTCCGTCTTTGTCTCGCTCGCATACTTATTATTTTTCATTATTTTTATTATTTTGATTCTCCCTACTACTATCGATTATTTTATCGATTCAAATTTTTTCCTTTCTTTCCTCGCCAAGGACTCGATCGCAGAGAGACACGCCTTCGTCCATTTTTTTTTCTCTATTCTCTTTTTTGCTTCCTCCCTCTCTGTCTCCGTTTGTCTTGGTCTCTCTACAGATCGAAAAACTAGTCGACGTGTGATAAAAAAAATATTTACGATCATGATAATAGGCGCCAGATCTTTTTGACAGACGTGAATTCTTCGCTTCGTATTTTCGGGTTAAAAAAAAGTTTGAACAATCGAGTAGAATAGGAATCGGGTTTGAAAAATGTCGTATCAGTAAGTAAATTTGCTTCTCACGTTTTTTCATCTATTTAAAATGTTTGCACCGAATTGACAAGTTTACAGTGACTGAAGAGTCTGACATCGTCAAAGTTGTGAAAAAAATTGAATAGAACACAAAAATTCGAGCTAACCGGTATTTTTAACATGAGTTACATACTTTTGATTATTTAATAATTTTTTTCTTTGGACTATATTGTAAATGATAAATTTACATGTTAATTTCCCTTGTGTTGAAAGTTAGGAAATTATATTGAAATTTTGGTAAATTCAGAGAAGTTTTGACGAGCTTGGAATTCTCTTTAGACGTTTTCTCTGAGTCTGAAGATCAGTCTCGATGACCAACTTAGAAATTTCCCTGGCCAGATTTTCCGAAGACGCGGCGATCATGTTTGGTTTCATTATATCGAGTGGTCCACCTGAAATCAATTGACTCTGAATTTAAAATTTATCTTAAAAATTTTTGCGAGGTGAAGTTAGTGAAATTTTGACAATTCAAAATAGTTTGGTTTAATGTTGGTAAACGGATGCAATTATTATTGAAGTCAAAATAGTTTAAAAAATTATGGCATGTTGAAATTATTGAAATGTTGACAATTGAAATTCATCTGCTTCAATATTATTATGAAATTGACGCAGTCAATATTTTCTACCTTTAGTGTCTATCATAACGCCTCCCGCCTCTTGCACCAACAAAACTCCCGCTGCGACATCCCAAGGTCCCAAATTGTCAATTTGCATCGCATCGAGACATCCACTAGCGATGTAAGCAAGTCCTAGAGCAGCCGAACCGATACTCCTCATTCTAAAATATGAATTTAAAAAATATTCAATTCAATAACAAGATATATATTTACTAAAAAATAAATTATTATCATAGTTATTGAAGTCGCCCGTATAAGAGAAACCGACGGGGAAATAAAACTCTCAATAAAAGGAGTTTCTCCTCCATTCCTCCTCTCGATACATATTTTAAAGCTTATATGATGATTATACCAATACGTTTGTACTATCACTACATGCGCAAAGTATAGAACAACAATTCCGATTCGTTGGCGCATGACTGTGTGTAGGGTCTAAAAAATTATTTTTTTTAATCGTGCATAATTTTCTTAAGGTCTGTTTAGACTATCCGAGAAATGTTTCCGCGTTCTGGTTACAAAATTTTTTGATTGCAATATTCTTCGAACTCACACTGTGATATCTTGGAAAACCCGCATAAATCCTATGAAAACTATTCGGAATTGACATGGGATGGAGTTCGGTCGAATGGCGACGAAGAATGTGCAAAAATGATTATAATATGAAATTGAGGTTTTATATTTAATGTGCAACTTTGAAGTAGTTCGCCTTTGTGACATCAAAGGTTCAATGCTTTAACTTAGGTGCAATGTCTCTCGTTTCGTAGTTTCATTTCAGGTGAAATAATTCACGCAATTATTTATGCTCCAAGTCAAAATTCCTAAATCGAGTACAGAACAAAATGCATCTTAGAGTTGAACTCACGCCAGATATCTCGCAAACTGCTCACTGCAGTGAATCTTATCGAATCGCTCGAGACACTCCTTTCTCGCATATTCACTCAATTCATGTTACAGAATTAAATCCCAGATGTCGTGACAGCGTATGTCACATCGCAATACAAGTTCTGGGCGTTAATTTCGTAATTTAGGTAGCTTCTCGTTTCATATAGTTTAATTTCGCGTGAAATTATTCATTCAATTCTGTATGATTGGACTGAAAATACGAAAATCAAAATCGGATCCTGAATCTTGGAGTCGAACTCAAGTTGTCCTGTAAACTCACGTAGTAAATTTTATAGAATCGCACGAGGAACTCTTTTCCGGATATTCACTCAATTCACATTGTAAAATTTAACCTCTAGTTACAAATGTGTTCACCTTTTACGTAAAAAAATTTTTCGATTTTAATATTTTTTACTTTGCGCTGCGAAATCACGAAAAACTGAGCACCCACACTCAAAAAAAATTATTATACGCGAGATTTGAGTGATTCCACTGTGCCAATTCGAAGAATATTGCAGTCGGAAATTTTGTAACCAGGGCATTTGTAAGATTTTCTCTTACAGAAGGGCAACTGTAGTATATTTTCAATTCATTTAAAGACACGGTAGTTTCTTGACGCCAAGTAATAAAAAACCCGATATATAAATTAACATACTTAGAGACGTTAAAAAAAGAAATTTCGTAATGTTTGATTCTCACCCTTGAGACGAAGAAACTAAAGCTTCGAGTCTCGCGACCGCAATGTCACGATTCTTGTTTGAATCTCGAATTTTTCCTGGCTCGATATAAATCAAGGAATTCTTCAACTCTGTGAAAAAATAGCGAATATTGATAAGCGAGAGATAAAACGACTTCCTCAGGTCGGCGAAATTTTTTTTCAACTATTGAAGAAATTATTTTGATTGCATACTATAAAAAATTCAAAAATTTTATTTGTATGGAATTTACTTGTTTTATTCACACTTGCCCGTAATTTTTGAGACTTTTAATCGTTTTCCATTGAGAAAAGCGCCCTGGCCTCGAATCGCTGTGTAAACTTCATTGTTCATCGGATTGTGAATCAAACCGAGCTCTAAGCTCTTTTCTATCGCAAGTCCTATCGAGATGCAGCATTGCGAGAAACCGTGAACAAAGTTCGTCGTCCCGTCAATTGGGTCGATCAGCCAGGTCGGTGAATCCGTCAATTCTGGCAACGAATTCGCCGCCGCTGCACTCTCTTCGGCTACAATTCTATAATTTTATTTAAAGTATTTTTTATAACAAATAGAAAAACGTCCAATAATTAAGAGCAATCATAACCAAGAAAGTTACTAGATTTTGTAAATAGCAAATTTATTAATTCATAAAAAAATTCTTAACGAAATCTCGACCTAAGTACAATTATTTAATTGACAAATCAGTAGAAAAAAAATCATAAAAGTCGCCGAATGGAAAATTTTATAATATTTTTTTATCAATTATTAAATTTAATTCTCATTATTGTCATAAATTTTTTATGTCAAATCATTCAATATAATAGGAACAATACATAGGGAAAGAAAATTTAGTAACTTTTGCTTGTAATCGCTCTTAAAAAGAGTTCAATCATTACATAATGAATGAATTGTCATTTACAAAGTACAAACGTGTAAAAAACCCAATAAAAATTATAAATATCGGTAAAGTTCAGGAATTGTACTTGTGATCTGGAAAATTGGCTAAAAGTCCCTTTACGAGTAGATCTTCGATTTTTTTGTCGTATTCTGTCACGAGGTCCCAATCGCCTTTCTTGGTGTCAACTTTTTTCTCAGTCGAAATAGCAGATTTAAAAATCTACAGAGAATAAATTATCAAGCGATGATAATATTTTTTACTTCATAGGATTTACATTATTAGAGAAATACTGAATAGTCGATCAGAATTTTATGTATCAACTTTTTTTATTCTCGAATATTTTACATATTAAAAAAAATTATTTTTACCTCGCCAGCTTCGAGAGCAAGTTTTTTCGCAACTTCGAGGCACTTTTGAATCTCTTTGCATTTCTCAGACATT
The DNA here is from genome assembly GCA_030522605.1 of Cremastinae sp. B BG-2022a. NCBI lineage: Eukaryota > Metazoa > Arthropoda > Insecta > Hymenoptera > Ichneumonidae > Cremastinae sp. B BG-2022a. The sequence goes on from JAPYYX010000090.1 coordinate 14,367, forward strand.
GTTGCGTCGTTGGCAGAATTCCACTTTGCTACTGAACTTGACTGGTAGGAAACCTCGGGATCATTCCTTATCAATGGAATCAGCGATAAAACTCGTTGTGGCCAGATAGAAATTTAAAAAAATATTCAAGACCTCGACGATTAAAACGTCTTTTCGTCTTTCGTCTTTACGTTTCTTCGGTGTAAATTTCGCAATGTCACTTTGCAAAGGGCGATTGAAACTTAGGAATTATAAAGTTCAAATTTAAAAAAAATTACAAATTTACGATAATTCATATATTTTCAAAAATTCTTCACGTCACTTTTATTTTATTCGTCAGTTTTTTGACGAACGTCAAAAATTTTGTATTTTGACACAAGTACTCACAAATTCTATACACAATTTTGACAATACGAATGCAGATGAAATTTACATAAATTTCAACAAATTATTAATTTATATCAATTTGGTACAGTTAAAAAATAGTTGGTGGATATTTGTCTCAGTTTTTTTAACTCTGATAACAAAATCGGTGAGAGAAAAATGTTTTTTTTATCCAGCAGTTGTGAAGTCAGCACCCAATTTCGAACTGAGAATGTCGATGATGCTCCGAACGTTTAAAATCTCGCGACACGCTTGTCTCTCGAAAACAATTAACACCTCGTCCAATTAATGCCAATCCTCTGCGAGTGTCGTTTGACTTTGAAAATAATCCTCCGTTGTCTCGTAACGGTGATTAGCGGTTCAGAAGAGAATGAAGTCTCACTGGCTCCTCAGAGCTCTGTTTCTCAGTGTCTTCGAGTCTGCCATTTTTATGAGCTTCACGAGATCGCGACCCAGCTTTTGATTTCCGATCGCCAAAGTCTTTGGTTTCATAATGTCGAAAGCGCCACCTGCGAATTTTTAAATTATTTATTAAACAATTTTAAATTATTTTAAAAATCACACAAAATGCTTGTTCTAAAATTTTAACGATTATAATCGTTATTAAGAATAATTATTCTTTACAACAAAAATGAAAAAATGTTCAGGTCGTTCGTAAATCGTTAAAAAGTTCGAAATAATTGATTTCAACACATCTAAAGTATACAATCTATAAAATTTGAATTTTTTAATGTTTAAAATCACACAAAGTTTAATATTTTGAATACAGGAACAAATATGAAAAATTCTAAAATATTAATTCTTTAAAAAATATAAAATGATTCTAAAATGGAAAAATCGTAAAACGTTTTACGTTACCTTGAGTATCGATGACGGTGCCGCCGGCCTCCCGAATAATGAGAACTCCAGCGGCAACGTCCCAGGGCATGAGGTTGTCCGTGTGGTAAGCATCGGCAGCTCCCATTGCGACGTAGCAGAGAGTTAGCGCGGCGGATCCGATTGTCCTTATCCCATGAGCGACGGATACGAACGATTCTAATCGTCCCAATACTATATCCCTTATCGAGTCGATCGTGGCGTACGAAGCTTCGATGCAAATCAATGAATTTCTCACATCTGCGAAAAAAAAAGATTTTTAACATTTTTCATTATAATTTTAGAAAAAAATATTTTATCTTCATTTTTATTTATCTGATATTTTAAACGCGATTTCTCTTATATTTTTATTTAATTGCATAATTTATTTAACTCGTATGCAAACTGGTGTAATTTTTTAAAAAGTTTTAAACCAAATGAAAAATATTTATTCTCACCGTCGACGGATGAACTTCTGATTGGCTTGCCATTGAGAAACGCTCCGTGGCCTCGTCTCGCCGTGAACAATTGCTCCAACAAGGGATTGTAAACTATTCCGATTTCAAGCTCTTTGTTAACAGCTAACGCGATCGATATGCAAGTGTGAGGAAACGCGTGCACGAAATTTGTCGTACCGTCGATCGGATCGATTATCCACGTCGGAGTATCCGTCAGGTCCGGTAAATGATTCGTGCTTGAGACAGTTTCTTCTCCGATGAACCTTCATTACGAAAAAGAAAAAAAATTAATTTTAGACTTATGGATGAAATAAAAATTAGCAGAGAAAATTTTATTTTATTGTTATTATTTTCTTAAAGTGTTCTGTAATATAAGCAGAGAATAGAATAAATACCGTGTATATTAAAAGTATTTTGTTAGTCAATTACTCATAACGATGGTCATGAAAGTTTTTTAAAAATTAGTTTTTATGATTATTATTTATTTTATTATTATTTTTCAATTCATGTGTTTAAAATGCATGTGTCAACATTTTGCTATCAAAACTCTTTACATTCTTAAAAAATTTTATATAATTCTGATCATTGTCACTATTTACTTGCAATATTTTTAAGTTTGATTGTTGAAAATCCAGCTGCACATTTTTCTCTTAAAAAATACAATTTTCGAAAACAAAACCAAAATTCTCCTTTCAACAGAGAATAATGTGTAACTACTGTTCTTTTCAAAATACTATTTATTATCTCAGAGAAAAACGTGGATTTGTTTTGCATCTGTCTCTCTCGCACTCACGTGGCTTAAACGTCACTTTAGGTACATCTTTTTTTTTACTATATCCAATTTTTTATTGATACTCACTTGTGATGAGGAAATTCTTTGACGAGTCCCGCGATCAAAACTTCCTCCACTTTCTTGTCGTACTGCGTTACCAAGTCCCAATCACCGGCTTTCGTCTCAATGTTTTTTATTCCCAAAAAAGCATCTCGTATTATCTGCGAAACGAAAATTGTTGACAGTCAGGATTAACTTATGTTTAATGACTAATTTGACTATTGCAATAAATAAATTATTAATCGTGATTGTAATTGATATAATATTCACAACAAAAAAACATAAAGAAGAAAAATTAATAAAAATTAGATTTTTGAAAATTTACCTTGGCAGATTCGATAGTGAGTTTCATCACGAATTCGAAACAGTAGTCCAATTCTTTCTGATTCGCCATATTGTTAAAAAATTTTAACAGTTACAAAATCACGAGTAATTTTGCACTTCCGAAATGCGTGACTGATTGTGATTATTAAATGGAAAAAAATTCCAAATAAATTCACTATATTCGAAAATATACTTTTTGTATCGAAAAGTATTGAAAAATTGATTTTGTAAATGACAAAAAAGAAATGACAATGGAAAATAATAAGAAAACGATGACTGGTGACAGGAGCGTTTCCAGAGTCAGAGTCAGCTCCCGGTGGACGCAGACCGCTATTTATCGAAAGAAAACAGTGAGCTCCTACCCCCTCTACGGATCCCTAGGAAAATTGGAAATTTTCCAGAGTCGCTGGAACACTACCAACGCTACCAAATTTCCGTTGACCCTAAACTTTGGGATTTTTCCTATTTCCCTTTTCTCGAGTGGACCTTTCACTATTTCCCCCACTCCAGGACACTTGTTGGCTATAGCTGGAAATTTTCCAAAGACCCTGGAAAAACTCTGGACGCCTTTCTTTTGAATTCCCAATCAACCCAACGGTTCAAAAGGCCCAAGAGAAGTTTACTACAATTGCGAATTGACCTGTCAAAACGATCGAGCTGTCAATAGAGATTAAACAATACGATACATTTCTTTTCAATAGAAATTGAACAAAAGGACACTTTTCTTTTCAATTTAGATTCAATTTTCAAAAGACTATTCAAAATTTGTTTTCATTCACAAGCACAATACACACTCAATTCTTGACCATAAAAATTCACTTGCAAAGAGATCCACAAGTGCGTCGCCCCAAAGTTATGTCTGGAAATTTCTCAACTGTCAAAACATCAGTTAATAAATAAATAAATAATAATTTGTTTTGTCATGTTGCAAATTATTTTATCAAAATATATTATTTGTTATGAAACAATTGCGATACTTGTAAATAAAAATTTATTTGTCAATATGAATCCGAGACCTTTCGATGTCAGAATATAAACAATAAGATTTTGATGACATTTGACAAGAATCTTCTTATCCGGAAAATAAGTAAAAACTAAAATTTTTAGTTTTTAAAAACTCAAATTTTTCATACTCATACTTCTTGAGTAATTGATTAACGAAAAATGCTCTTATATACGGATTGGATATCTATATATCTAAAACACGTATTTTTGTTCTTTTACTCTGTAAACATGGGGATGAAAATTTCGAAAAAAATAAGACTCTTAAATTTTTCGTAGAAGAGCATTCTGTCAAAATTTCATCAAATTCCTATCATTTTCATTTTTAGTAACGAAATAGCCTTAAAAAATAATCCGCTCGACCTTGAAAAATGTTTTTCCACTCCGGAATTATTATAGAGTCCTATAAATTACAAATTTTTCTCAAAGTGGACAGTAAACAGCTCGGATCAACTTGGATCGATTTTGATAAGGGAGGAAAAATTGCAGTGACATAAAAAAAAACAGGTGTTCGCGCCACGTGATTATCGTGTGTCGGTCGCGAGTCCACGCTTTTGTCTTAAACCGTTTACTACGGCTTCGTTGACGCATCTCTCTTTCATGCTCCGCTCACAGGCCTGAGTCAATCCCGATCACGCACCGCGCGCATGTTTCTGCCTCCGATATCCAACGGGAACTGCGTTTCACACTATGAAACTTTGGCCATTCGGCCACTATCCAAAATGAGGAAAAATACGCACTTTAAATTTTGGAAAATTATTTTTTCGGATTTTTCCATGCAAATTTCGTATAATGAACGATTTTTAAAAATTATTTTTATAATGACGAGAATCTCATGGTAGTGAGAAAAGAAAAAGAGCAATAGAAATGTCAAGAGGAATCCATTTCCTCTGCATATTAATTTCTTAATAGTTTTGAAATATTTAAGTAACTAATTAATAATTTTATTAATTAATCATTTTAATTTAATTTTATTAGCGATAGTAGGAGATTCTGCGTAAAAAATCCTATACCTAAAATAGAATAAGTAATATACAGGAAAAAATAGAAAGTATATTATTATTTAAAACAAAATTTAAAAATACGCTTCTATCTCGTCAGATTAGCTCGACAGAACTAAATTCTTGTTATCGACGTTACATACATTTGCTAAGTTTCAAATCGATACAAAAAAATTTTTTGCATACAGAATTAGGTACCGAAGCTACTAAAAGTGTGTTGACAATAAAAATAAAATACATTTTTCGATAATTATGCAGTTTAGTGGCTTTTCCGAAAAAAACACTAAACTGCTTTTCTCCCCCCTCCATAATATTATTGTTTACGATAAAATATAACTATTTTTCGCAAAAAAAGTTTTAGCCCATTTTTCAGAAAAGGCACTAAACTGCATAATTACCAAAGACTCGTTCGAAGCTTTAAAATCGATGGGATGAAATAAATGAAAGATAATATTAGAATATTATATTTACAGTGTATAATATTTTTTACAGGGACAGGGTGGACCTGGAGGTCCGATCGGTCCAGGGCCACCAGGAAATTCTATGGTATCTGGTCAAATGGGACATGGTACACCAAGCCAAATGGGAGGTCCGAGAATTTATTGAAACAAACACTTTTTAACCGTGTTGAAAAAAAAATTTCATTTTCAAGACATTCTGGAGATAAATGTTTAAAGAATCTAAAGAACTAGAAATTGCTTAAAATAAAAATCAACTAAAAAGACCAAAATTCAAAAAATTAGATTTCAATTTTTCTACAAAATTAAAATGTTGATTGAAAATCATTTTTCACATGTCGTATGTTAGATCATTCAGATTTATGATAATTAAAATAAACGTAAAAAATGGTTTCGCAAATTTGAATGAACTAAATAAATTATTCGAGTATACTATGTGATAGTTTTTTTTTCACAAAAAAAGTGAATTAAAAATTAATGTTTTTCTTATTAGGTCCCGGTCAAATGGGTCTGGGAGGTCAAATCGGTCCAGGCGGTGGACCAGGCCACATGGGACCGGGAGGACCGATGCAGATGGGTCAAATGGGTCCCGGATTAGGACAAATGGGAATGCCGGGACAAATGTTACAAGGTGGACACATGGGACCGAGTCAAGGAGGTACCGGACACGTCGGACCTTCCGTCGGGTTGCAAGGTCCTCCACACATGAGCCAAGGCGGTCCGGGACCACACATGGGGCCAGGAGGTCCGCCGAATCCCCAGATGGGAGCTCCGGTTCACATAGGCGTTCCTCCGAGCGCGGGCCATGCAAGTCAGCCTGGTCACATGGGTCCGATGTCCCAGAGCTCGCACATGGGACCCTCTTCCATGAGCTCCAGCCAAATGGCCTTGAACGCGCCTAGTCAAATGGGCCCGGCAAATTCGGGACCAATGGGACCAAACGGGCACCCTGGTAAAAAATTATTGAATAATATTTTATTATATGTTTTGATTGGTCATTAATTTATTTTTCTTGCGCGTTATATTTTAATACCTTCTTTGAAACTTTACTGTTTTATTTTTCAAAAAATTAATTACATAGAAAATCTTAATAAAACGTTAAACAACTTTTTCATACGACTCCGTATAGCATTAGAAAAATTTCATTTCAATATTCCCTCGAAAGTTTTGAAATTTCGCTCTTTATCAATTAAATTTTTTTTTCGTAATGTGCTTTTTACTGATTTAAAACAGGTCACGGTCAGATAAGTCCGAACGGTCCTGGTCAAATGAGTATAGGAGGAGGTCCGGGCCCGCAGATGGGAATGAGCGGGCCCGGAGGACAGATGAGTCCGGGCGGTCCTGGAGGTCAGATGGGAGGAAGCGCTCCGGGTAGTCAAATGGGTCCGATGAGCATGAGCACCCCAGTTCCAGGAGGTCCAGGCGGACCCGGAAGTCAAATGGGAAGCGGAGGATCCATGGGGTCATCGAGTCAAATGGGATCAGGAGGGAGTCCGGGCTCGCACATAGGATTGGGAAGTGGTCCTGGAGGTCAGATGAGCGAGAGTCGCGTTCCGATAGGCCCAAACGAGAGCCGTGGTCCGATGGGCCCTGGAAATTCCACTGGACCGATGTCCGCCACCGGAGCTGGAGTTCAAATGAGCTCTGGAGTTCCAACACAGATGGGCAGCGGTCCTGGATTGAACGTTGTCGGAGGACCAGTCGGTCCGATCAGTCAAACAGGATCGGGAGCCAGCGCACCGGTCCCCTCCGGCGTGTCGGGCCAGGAAAACCTCAACGCTCTCCAAAAAGCCATAGATTCGATGGAAGAAAAAGGTCTCCAGGAAGATCCTCGTTACTCTCAACTTCTCGCTCTCCGAGCTCGTCAGGGTTCGAACATGAGCGACAAGCAAACTTTCACTTCGCAGCAATTGCAGCAATTACGGTAATTCTCACCAGTTCATCTCCGACCTTATTATCCTCCAAAAATAAAGCTAATTTTACTGGATTTAATTAAACAGCGTTCAGATCATGGCGTACAGATTGTTAGCAAGAAATCAGCCACTCTCCCAGCAGTTAGCACTGGCCGTCCAAGGTAAGAAATTCATTGATTCGCCTCCATTTACCGCTTATCGAACCCGCAAAAAGCCCCGCTCCAGGTGACTACTCTTATTTTTGTTACGCCTCCTGATTACAAATCCTCTAGAGCATGTGACCTACCAACACCAGGAAATCGACTACGATAATTTTTCCACGCAAATATTTTCCGTGAAAAAAAAGCGTATCTTTTTCTGGCTTCAGCTACAAATATCTATCATATGTTCTTGAGAGATATGTACCTTTATTATATTTCTTTAAATAATTATATTGCTTTCGAGGCATGTTTGTAGATCCTGAAATTTATTTTCGTCGTATCTGCGCTTTTTCTCCCACTGCTCGGAATGTTTCGTAGAGAAAAAGAGGGAGAGCCTTGTTCGACATCCACGTCTTTCGATGTGCAAAAGTAGAGTAGAATGATCCTGGGTTAATACGTAATCGTGAAATGGATTTATACAGGTGGAGCTCCACCTCCCCCTCCCCCGCCCCCTCCGCCACCGCCCCCACCCCCTTCAGTTATGGGTCAGCGTACTACCGAACCAATTCAAACCACACCAGCTCCAGTAGGGCCACAATTATCCGGACCGAATCCTCTTGGGCCAACCGGACCACCCAGACCGGGAGCACAGACGCCGCAGCATCAGCAACTCCAGCCTCAAGGACCGAAGACCAATCGCGTTACCAGTGTCGTCAAACCAGCCGGATTGGATCCTTTGCTCATACTTCAGGAACGAGAGAATAGGTGAATGCACCATTTGTTGATAAAATATGAAAGGAATAAGAACATTTGAGTCACCTTGAGAATGTAATTTTAAAGTTGTCAGAGCGTAAAATTTTTTCACAAATAAATTAAAAGTAAAATCACCAAATTAGATTAGAAAAAGGATAAATAAGAAATGAGTATAAATTTGAGTCTAATTTTATTGTAAAAAGGCTATAAAAGAATATGCAGATGAAAATGTGTAGGATCATATTTTTTTCTATGTGTACTTTATTTTCTTTTATTTGTTAGTAATATTTTCCTTCAAATCTAATTTTCAGAGTCGCTGCCCGAATAGCCTCGAGGATGGATCAACTTAGCAACCTTCCGACGAACATGCCCGAGGACCTTCGAATTCAAGCACAAATAGAACTGCGAATGCTGAGGGTATTGAACTTTCAACGTCAACTGCGGTCTGAGGTATGCAAAAAACATAAATTGTTGTATCTCTAAAGTGTTGTTGTCATTTTTTAATTTACGAAATATTTAATTTCAGATAATTGCATGTACCAGAAAAGATACTACACTGGAGACTGCGGTGAATGTCAAAGCGTACAAGAGAACGAAACGACAAGGTCTGCGTGAGGCACGAGCAACGGAAAAATTGGAGAAACAGCAAAAACTCGAAGCTGAGAGAAAACGCAGACAGAAACATCAGGCGAGTTTATTTATTTATACGTTCATTCAAACTTTCATATTTATGGAATCAATGTCAATAAAATTTACAAATAAGAAAAATGTTTTGGATTATTTTGATAATTGTTTATCGTACATCGTATTTATTATTCAAGTTCATTTTTCAGGAATTCCTCACATCGGTGCTTCAACATGGTAAAGATTTCAAGGAATACCATCGCAATAATGTGGCGAAATTGGCTCGTCTCAACAAAGCGGTGCTTAATTATCACGCAAACGCTGAGAGGGAGCAAAAGAAGGAGCAAGAGCGCATAGAGAAAGAACGTATGCGACGTTTGATGGCTGAGGATGAAGAAGGCTACAGGAAGCTTATCGATCAGAAGAAAGACAAGCGTCTGGCTTTCTTGCTCTCTCAGACCGATGAGTATATCAGCAATCTCACTGAAATGGTTAAACAACACAAAATGGAACAAAAAAGAAAACAGGTTGAGGAACTGAAGCGGAAGAAGGTATCGGTTAGCTACTTTTTTTTCAAAGGATTTACCAAAACGAAAAATTTCATATCTGACCTGCTTAACGGATTATTTGACGATTCTTAAAAGAGAAAAAATTGTCCCCATTCTCAAAAACTTCTCGTCGAACTCTGTTATGAAAGTCAATGTTGAAACATTTTGTGTCATTTTTTGAACATAAATTAATTTTCTCTGTGATAAACTTTATACGCAGAAGAAAAAGTTACAAGAGGGCGAAAATGGCGAAGAAGGTGTCAATGGTGAGGACAGGCGGGTCAATGTCATCGAAGTTGCGACCGGTCGGACGTTGACCGGAGAGGAGGCACCGCTGATGAGCCAACTGTCGTCTTTCCTCGAATCCCATCCTGGCTGGGAACCTATCGATTCGGACAGTGAAGATGACGATGAGGATGAAGAGGAGGAAAGTGAAGAAAAAGCGAACGGTAATATCCTAAGCACCACCGAAACTAAAATCATTAATCACGAGTGTAGCTCTTGAGAACTTTCTCCAACTACAACTGCAAAATAAAATTCACTTTTACCGTGTCTACATTTCGAACATATTTCAATAATTTTTAATTTCTGACATAGCTGATGGAGAAAAAGCGTCAGGTGAGATGGAGGAAGAGAAAGCGAAGAAAACACTCCAAAAAGCTAAGGTCGAGGACGATGAATACAAAACCGAAGAACAGACGTATTACAGTATTGCGCATACTGTTCACGAAAGTGTTACCGAACAGGCCAGTATAATGGTCAACGGCAAGCTCAAAGAATACCAAATAAAGGTATTTATTCTTTAAACAAATGAAATTTCACACAAATTATATTTTTAATCGCTGAATAAATAATAACAAAATTTTATTTAGGGTCTTGAATGGTTGGTATCATTGTTTAACAACAACTTAAACGGAATTCTCGCGGATGAGATGGGTCTCGGTAAGACCATCCAGACAATCGCTCTTGTAACATATCTGATGGAACACAAGAAAGTAAACGGGCCGTTTTTAATCATTGTACCCCTTTCGTAAGTAATGACAGAAGAATTTTTTCATCTTAATTTCGTTTTGAAACTATTTTTTAAATAATTTTTTTTAGAACGTTATCAAACTGGGTGCTAGAGTTCGAGAAGTGGGCTCCGAGTGTTGTAGTCGTCTCTTATAAAGGTTCGCCGGCAGGTAGACGAGCGATCCAGTCACAGATGCGTGCAACAAAGTTCAACGTTCTTCTGACAACGTACGAGTACGTTATAAAGGACAAGTCGGTGCTGGCGAAGCTTCAGTGGAAATATATGATAATAGACGAAGGTCACAGAATGAAGAATCACCATTGCAAGCTGACGCAAGTTTTGAACACGCATTATCTCGCACCTCACAGACTTCTCCTCACGGGAACTCCCCTGCAAAACAAACTGCCCGAGCTTTGGGCCCTGCTAAATTTTTTGCTGCCATCGATATTCAAGTCGTGCAGCACTTTCGAGCAGTGGTTCAACGCCCCGTTCGCTACGACTGGAGAAAAAGTAGAGCTCAACGAGGAAGAAACTATTCTAATTATTCGTCGTTTGCACAAAGTTCTCAGGCCGTTCTTGCTTCGTCGTTTGAAGAAGGAGGTCGAGTCACAGCTGCCGGATAAGGTTGAGTACATAATAAAGTGCGACATGTCCGGATTGCAGAAAGTTTTGTACAAGCACATGCAGAGTAAGGGAGTTTTGCTTACGGATGGTTCTGAGAAGGGAAAACAAGGCAAGGGTGGCGCCAAAGCTCTGATGAACACTATCGTACAGTTGAGAAAATTGTGCAACCATCCATTCATGTTTCAAGTTATCGAGGAGAAATATTGCGAGCATATCGGAAAACCCGGCACAGGTGTCGTCTCTGGACCTGATTTGTATCGAGCTTCTGGTAAATTCGAGCTTCTCGATCGCATACTACCAAAATTGAAAGCAACGAATCATCGCGTTTTGCTTTTCTGTCAAATGACCCAACTAATGACGATAATGGAAGACTATCTCGGATGGCGAGGATTTATGTATCTTCGTTTGGATGGAACAACAAAAGCCGAGGACAGAGGTGACCTGTTGAAAAAATTCAACGATCCTGGATCGGAGTATTTTCTTTTCCTCTTGTCTACGAGAGCTGGCGGTCTCGGTCTTAATCTTCAAGCTGCTGACACTGTAATAATATTCGATTCCGACTGGAATCCTCATCAGGATCTACAGGCTCAGGACAGAGCTCACAGGATAGGACAAAAGAACGAAGTTCGAGTCTTGCGATTGATGACAGTTAACTCGGTAGAGGAGAGAATCTTAGCTGCTGCGAGATACAAGCTAAATATGGACGAGAAAGTTATCCAGGCCGGTATGTTCGATCAGAAATCGACGGGATCGGAGCGACAGCAATTTTTGCAAAGTATTCTACATCAAGATGATGCGGACGACGAGGAGGAAAATGAAGTACCGGATGACGAGACGGTGAACCAGATGATCGCCAGATCGGAGGGTGAATTCGAGACTTTCCAGAAATTGGATCTTGAGAGGCGAAGAGAAGATGCTAAATCGGGTCCAAACAGAAAATCGCGACTACTGGAAGAGGCTGAACTGCCGGATTGGCTCGTAAAGGATGATGACGAGGTCGAACGTTGGACGTACGAAGAAGACGAGGACAGATTTTTGGGCAGAGGTTCTCGACAACGAAAAGAGGTTGATTATTCGGACAGTCTTACAGAAAAGGAGTGGATGAAGGCGATAGACGACGACGGCGTCGAATACGAGGAGGAGGAAGAGGATGACAAGAAGAAGAAGAAAGGAAGAAAACGAAGAAAAAAAGGTGAAGAGGATGACGAGCCAACGCCGAAGAAACGACGTGGAATCGGTTCCTCGATTGATCCAAAGATGAAGCGAGCCATGAAGAAACTCATCATGGTGGTTGTAAATTATACGGACAGCACGGATGGTCGATTGCTCAGCGAGCCATTCATGAAATTACCTTCAAGACGAGAGCTACCCGATTATTACGAAATTATCAAGAAACCACTCACTATAACGAAGTTATTGCAAAAAATCGAGGAAGGAAAGGTAAAGTAATTTAAATAAATAAACAAATAAAAATGCAGAAACAAATTATACAATGTACTTAATTTTTCCAGTATGCTGACTTCGACGAGCTGGAGAAAGACTTTATGCAGTTATGCAAAAATGCTCAAATTTACAACGAGGAGGCATCTCTTATCCACGAAGACTCGATAGTCCTTCAGTCAGTATTCACAAACGCGCGTGAACGTTTGGAAGCTGAGGGAACCAATTCAGAGGACGACAGAGGTATATCGAGACCAAGACCCGATATTTTTCATTTCTAATAATGATTTTATGATGAAAAGTTGTCAATTTCATAATTACGAAAATTCAGTAATTAATTCAATTTATTGAACAGGCGAAGTCGAGGATTGCTCGGACGGAGAAGCAAGCATCCGGATGAAGCTGAAGATGAAGGGACGCAAGGGTGAAGGAAGAGGAGGACGTAGAAAAAGAGTAACGAAAAAATATATATCCGACGATGACGACGATGGGGACGATAATTGATAAACTTGACGTGTGATTTATCTCCACGAAGTTTTATTTTTGGATTATTCCATGCTAAAAATCATGCGTGGTGCTCCGAAAGTATCTTTTAAGAAACTGATCAATTTCTTTGAGGAATTTTTTTTGTATATCATGAAAAAAGAAATGACGATCAAGAGTCGAGTGTACAGTAGATTTATAGTTCTAATTTCGGGCGATTCCGATTGTTTTGTTTCTTTCATTTCATCAAAATTATTCTATATTTAAGTTGTAGAATAATAGGAAAAATAATGTAATGATGGTGTTTTTCGTACGTTTTACGGGATGAAAATCGAAACTGAGGATCTCGTAATTTTTAAATAGAGATTATGAGTTTATGTGCTGTGAAAGTTTGGAATGCGGGTGTTGAAAGAAAAAGTTTGAGGAGCATTTAATGAGATCATGTCGTGATAAATATTTATCAAGTATTCTCGTTCCACAATTTATTTTTCTTAATGCTCAGTGACTTTCCGAAGCCAAAAAAAAATTATTCAGCGCTTTCTTTGATCAGATGCGACTGTATTTTTCAACATGGGCAATTTCTTGTGAGCTTGATTAATTCGAAAGATTCAAAATCTGTCGTACACACATGTATCATGTTAATCGCTAATTTGCGATCCGCGCACATTCTTACATTTAATCCACATAGATTCAAGTTTCGAATTTGTACATTGAGTACGAAGAAAAATGAGGCGAGAATATTACGATTATATCACGGCTCATTGTATCTTACATGTAAACATTTAAAATAATTGAATAAATGATAATAAGTGATTACAAATAAATTTGTGAACCATTCCCATCCATGTCCTCACTGTTCTTGAGAAAAAATAAATTCCCATCGCGGGAGTACATTTTTCCATTTTTGAAGAATCAAGCTTCGCTATTCCACCGCTTAGGCATCGAGGGCGCCACAGGACGGTCGCGAATTCCGTTTCCTAACTCCTCTACACAATTTACATGCTCATGGAACACCGCGTGCCGCGTTGAATGTCGAATACTCGATTGCCGTTACTTGTGTGTTGCACGTGTTTTTAAAACGTATAACAATGGCAGAAATCGGTAATGCAAACAATTAATTTAACAAGTAGAACGAACGTTTTTACAGCCGATAAGAATATTTTATTATTTTTTTAAATTCTCGTTTTTTTATTTTGATCTGAGACCGTTTTAATTTTATGTGAACAAGGTGCTTTCAATGTGCGGCTGTAAACACGTGCATCGCATATTTCCGATCGCTATTTTCTCGAAGAATACTCAAAGTTTTTACGAACAAACGATTGATTTCTCAACTATGTTTAGATTTCTATGTCTTTTCAAAAAAAGTGTTAGAAAAAGTTTTCCAGCGGTTTTTTTAGTATAGGTTATGTCTCGTTACGATTTTAGAGCATCGTTCGATTTTTTGTTCCAGAGAAAACGAAGAAGAAAAGCAAGAAAAAGAGTCTCGGAGAGGTTCAGGTGGCAATGAAGTGCCAAATGGAGCCCTCCGATGAGATTGTCAAACTCGATTGCAAGGACTGGCCACTTTTGTTCAAGGTACGCTCATCAAATGGATAAAAAACAAAAACTTTTTTAAAATTAAATATTAATTTGAAATTTTAGAATTTTGACAAATTGCTGACACGGACAAAACACTTCACTCCCCTGACCTGCGGTTCGACTCCGCTTCATAGGACTCTTTCGGAATATATCAAATCTGGCTGCATAAATCTCGATAAGCCATCCAACCCGTCGTCACACGAAGTTGTCGCTTGGATCAAGAGAATTCTGAAGGTAGAGAAAACTGGGCACTCGGGTACTCTTGATCCCAAAGTTTCTGGAGTATTGATAGTCTGCATAGACAGAGCAACACGTTTGGCCAAGTCTCAACAATCTGCAGGAAAAGAGTACGTAGCAGTTTTCAAGCTTCACTCCGCTGTGGACAACATAACAAAGGTAATCGAAATTTATTTCGCTAATAAAACAATATTTGTAATTACAAACAAATATGAAAAGATACGATGAAAACGTGAATCTTAACGAGATCGGAATCGTTTAGATAAATCAAGCGCTGGAAAAATTACGCGGTGCGCTGTTTCAAAGGCCTCCGCTAATATCGGCGGTAAAGCGACAACTACGTGTCAGGACGGTGTACGACAGCTGGTTTCTCGATTATGATGCAGATAGGAATATGGGTGTGTTTAAAGTAAAATGCGAGGCGGGATCCTACGTGAGAACGATATGCGTGCATTTGGGTCTGTTCCTCGGAACGGGATGTCAGATGCAAGAATTGCGAAGGAATCGCTCGGGGGTGCAGGATGAAGGAGACAATCTCGTCACGATGCACGATATTCTTGACGCCCAGTGGTTGTACGAGAACCACGGCGACGAGTCGTATCTGAGACGCGTTATCAAACCTCTCGAGGCGCTCCTTGTCAATCACAAGAGGATAATAGTCAAAGACAGTGCGGTGAGTGTCTAAAAATTTTTTAAACATCCACAGTTTGAGTGTATTTGCTTGTTTTTCAAAATACCTAAAAATTGCTAGAATTCCGACATATTATTTCTCAATGTATACAAACATTCAGTCCTCAAATTTTCTTTTTCTCATTGTGTGAACCATAATTTTTATGAAAATTGTTGATAAAACTATAAAGTATTATTTTGAATGAGATTGAGTTTCAACTTTTTAATAGAAAAATACTGATTCAACAATTCATTGAAAAAATATCTGTTTTGTCAGAGAACGTAAAAATCATTTCGTTCTAATAAAAAATTTAAATAAATTACAGGTCAATGCGATATGTTATGGTGCAAAAATAATGTTACCCGGTGTTTTGATGTACGATGATGGAATAGAATTAAATCAAGAAATCGTTATCGTAACTACCAAAGGAGAAGCGGTAGCTCTGGGTAAGTTTCACGAAAAAAATATTCATTTTTTGAATTACGTAAATTTGTATTTACTTAATTTCTTTTTCTACAGGAATTGCGTTGATGACTTCGCCAACGATGTCTGCTTGTGATCATGGCGTTGCGGCGAAAATCAAAAGAGTTATTATGGAAAGAGACGCATATCCCAGAAAATGGGGTCTCGGTCCAAAGGCATCCATGAAAAAACGTATGATTGTCGAAGGAAAATTAGATAAACATGGAAAACCGAACGAGAACACTCCATCCGATTGGTTATCAAATTACAATGATTATTCAGTCGTCAAGGTAAAATAACGTTTTTTCTAATAATCATAACGATAGTTGAAATGTGATATTAAAGGATATATTCTAATATTTCAGAACGAAGAGAAAAATGGCGTCCAAGAAGTAGCCGGAAAAAAGAGAAAACACGACGAGACCGTCGCGCCATCTGAAGAAGTGAAAGAAGAAACTACGGAAATGGAAGTAGATCCTCTTTCATCGCCAAAGGATATAAAGAAGGAGAAGAAAGAGAAAAAGAAGAAGAAAAAAGATAAGCAAGAAGGAGATGAGACTGCAAATGAAACTCTACCGACAGACATGGAGGCTGAGTCCCAAGTACGTAAATGCTTTCAGAACGATGACCTGAATGATTATAAGAAAAGAGTCTAATATTCAACATTTTTCAGGAAACACCACAGAAGGAGAAGAAAAAGAAGAAGAAAAAGAGCAAAGAAATCGAAGCTCCGGAACAACCCGAAAACGCATAATATGAAGTGCAAAAAAGGACATGTATATTTCTACGAATTATTCGTAACTCGTTCCTATGCGGGTACAAGAAAAATGTTTATTTTAATATTAAGACCCATTTTCGAACGAAACCTTTGGAAATTCTCGCATGAGGATTTGCGTTGTGGAGAACGATTGTTTATACGAAGTTTCGAGGGTCCCCGCATTTGATATTCTCCTAACGAACGCGGAGAATGGAGTGGAGAATGAAATTCCTAAAAAATCAGGTGCGAAATTATTCGCAGCAAATGTAAAAATAATTCTGATTCTACGAGGATTAACATCGAGCGCGATGTTTCAATTTCCTCGTGTGCAAAGTCAGTTTTTTCACCCAACTTTTTGTTGGACATTTTTTTTATTACATCGTACACCTAAGATGAACATAAACTGCTTTTGTGTAAGAAAAGATACTTTTCAAATGGCAATTTACTATTTTCAATAAAAAATATCGTATAACTCAAATTTTAATATTCTTCGCACGTACTCACAGAAATTGTCATTTAATCAATCCATCCTCAGAATCGTAATTTATGAAAAAGTATACAAAAATTTCATAAGGATAACTGTTATTTAAAAAAGGTTGTATTCGCTTTTTTACCTTACAGAGTTGCATGTTATCGATATATTTATCTTTTTCTTTTCGTTTTGAAAATATTGTATTCGCGGTTGAGGACGAGTTCATTTGAAAACAACGGTGTCGAGCATCGCACCGAGGCACTGCACTATGTTCGTAGACATAAGAGTGTCCACTTTTTCCTCCAAATGACGTTTGGGATCCTGCTTTCCAACGTTCTTAATAGCCAGTTGTTCAGGAGTCATTTTCTCTTCGTCCTCAAGTGCCTAAAAAATAATTTCATCAATGAATCATTAATCCTCTTTCCTTGATCGACAAAGAAAAAAAAGATCATCACCTTGTTATAATTCTTGGCAAGCTCCAACATTTCGGAAACGGTGTGTTCGTTGAGTCTGCTATGTTCCGAATACTCGGCAAGGGTCAGACCGTCCATCCAAGTTTTCTTGTGCAAATTGAGCAACATCTTTTGTTCCAGTTCGTTCTTGCGATAATTAATGCTGATACTGTAATAATGACGATTCAAGCCGTGAATTAGAGCCTGAACAGAGGGTTTTTGCAAGTGCCCGAGATTCGAAGTAGTCTGGCGGGGTTCTTGGCCAAGTACCTAATATTTGAAATAAATTAAAAAATGAATAAAATCGCTATCAATAATAACATTCACTGTTAGAGTAATCTGTTCATTTTCTTTTCCAGAGATTGTAACGATAACTTGTGGTTATTAGTTGAATAATTGAAACTACTGAATATCAAATAGAAAACAATAATTTATAAAATAAATAAAATAATATAAAGTGCCTACATACCATCATATTTGGATTGATTAGTCTAAATGCATCGATCACAACTTTTCCTTTGACCGACTGAATGGGATCTATAACTACGGCTACAGCACGTTCGCTCAGTGCCTCAAAAGATTGTTGAGTATTTATATCAACACCGGACAACCAACAACCAAATCCAGGATGGGAGTGATACCATCCAACAACCATCTCTGGTCTTCCGGTTTGCTTCAGCATGTCCAACATTCTTGCTTGGAACACTGGGTCGACCGCTTCTACACTGACACCCTATAAATATTTATATAAAAACATAACATGAATATAAAAAAAAATTCTTTTTTTTAATGTTGTCAGAAATTTTTTTAAAAAAAAAATTCTTACAGTTCCTGTCTGCGGCATGGCGAAAACATCAATTACTCGGACTGTGTAATCGTCAACAAATTCTCCAAGCATGAGACCCATGACTTCCATGGGTACACCAGCTCTGCCGTGTTTCAACATTTTTAGCAATGCAAGGGAAGATATGTACACCTTGAAGCAAATACAAAAATTAATATTTTTTATTATTAAATAATTTGATAAATGTTTCAAATTAAGAAATTATAGGCAGAAAGTTACCTGTTCGGCAGTGTCTACGACGGGAGCATCGGAAGGTGGCGGCGGTGGATTTAATCCAGGCAAACTGCCGCCTAACCGTAAAAGTCTATCCATCTCTGAATCTGTTCAGAAAATAAATAAGAAAATTCGTAAAAGTCAATAATTAATATTTGACCGATGAGATTCAAAATCTAAGGCAAATTTTAACAAAAATTACGGAGAAATGAACAGAAATAACGTTAGAATTGAAGAACGATTTTTTGAGGTTATGATCAACAGTGACAGAAGCAGTATTTTCATTTTTCGCCCGTTTTCCAATAAATTGCCGGAAATAAATTAGTTAAAAATACTCACCGTTAAGAAAAGATAATCAAGATCAAAAATTCACGTAGGAATCTTTGATAATATATTTTAAACGCGAATAGGATGTATAAGCTCCTTTTTTAAAGGTTTACACTGACAATCTGAAAATGTGCAAACTCATGCGCAATGCTTTATGGGAAGAATGCGCACTGAAGATGCCGCGTCGTTGATAAAATAGTTTTCTTCAATGATAAATGTACAAATGTGCCCACGAAAAAAAAAAATTTTTGTATAATAAATCGCACATAAAACCGAATATATTTTCAGAATTACTTATTGTTTTCTAAATATATATTATCAATAAAATAATTGCGTCGAATAAGGTCAATTCAAGTTTACAAATAACTTTATTTTTTAAAAGGCAATGTAAAAGCAATTGCAAAATGTAAATAAAAATTATGTAAAAACGAATAAATGATTACAATAATTTTGATTATTACTGACAAAAAAATTGAAAAAATTACAATATTGAATCCATGTATATCCATGCCTATTATAATGTACTCCAAAAATTTCTGATAAATGAAATTCAAAGTAGGCATGACTGCAGAAGCGCTCGAACCAAATTTATTTATGTTAGTGAATGTGAGCACGTAAACAATGGCGGAGCAGACGGAACAAAAGGAGAAAAAGAAAAAAGTTGTTTACACCGTGCTACCTAAAGGTGTGGGTGGAGGTCCTCACGGTCTCGGTAAAAAGTTTCAAATTTTGTCGAAAAATAATTTTTTTCTTAACGTCATTTTTATTTTCTTCAAAACAAAAATTTCTTAATTGAGGTTATGTCTCTATCGATACCAGATTATTTTTCACCGCTCTGCTCCAAAATAATGTCCCGAACTTTATAAATGAAATGTAGCAATTTTATTTCAGGGGACCCGGATGACCAAAGTTTGAGGAAAGTTGAGAAAGATGTTTTAGTTATGAAAATAGTGAGAGAACGAACAAAAGCTGAAAAGTGTCATGCAGAATTTCAAGGTTTGCTTTTTGATTTAAAAAGAAAATTCCGAATTTTCAATTAATTTTTTTAAATTTCAGCATTCGCAGATTGTTGTGTAGAATCTGGGATGCTGTTTGTTTTCACATGCCGAGGTGCTAACAACGAAATGAAAGAATGCGCTAAAAAATGGTTTAGAAATGAGGAATTTGTAGAAGAGTGCACAAAGCAGTATTTAGCAGAACGAACAGAATACAGAAGAACAGGTGTAACAAAAAAACAAAAGGAGTATTACCAACGCATAGGAGCATCATTCTCATAATTGGAATTAATTTATATCATAATAGGAAAAACCTTTTTTGAATTGTAAAAATAAATATAATATTACTTAAATGGTAACCCTTTGGCTATTATCATTTTTCTACTTTGAAAGTTTTTTCACAACAGATATAACAAAGAAAAACAGAATACTAACAACGTTTGGGATCATCACATAGTCTGAATTAATTTATGGCAAAAATCAAGAAAAAAAAATTTTTTTGAATTGTTAATAAGAATTCTTTTCAATTGGCCACTTATTGTTATATCGTAGAAATTTTTTAAGATCATTCTCGTGGATAAAAAATTGTACAAAGAGATTCCTTGTTTTAAAAAAAAAATTGTAGACGTAAATATAATATTACTTCAAACACTGTTTTTTCCATTAGTTATTCTTTTCCAATTGTTAAATTTTTTAGGATGGTTTTCGTGGGTAATAAAATGGGCAAACCCTTTTTTTTAAAAAATGTATTTTTACATGGAATCACTGTCATCTTCGTCCACTGGGAAGGTTTCGTTTTTTCGTTTAGGATTCCATCTTCTCCATAATAATTCTCGTACAGTAAACTCCGATAACGAGTCGACGAGAATTGGACTCCCGTTTCCAACGACGGAAGATGGCCATAGAATTTGTGCAAACAGTAATTCCTGTGATAAGATTGAATATCAATTATACAAAAACTTGTTATGATTTACAGAAGTACTCGCGACATAATAAAGTTTGAAAATGGAGTTGGCTCCAATTCTCCAAAATATTACATTTCTCAAATTCGATATTATAAAAACGTATCATTCGGGTGATTTGGAACTTCTAAAATTTATTCTTGCCTCTGCTATGTAAAAAAAATTCCGACTTTTGGTAATTCAATCTTCATAATTTAGAATATAGATTTCATCGCTTAAGTGACTTTTCCATTTAATATCTTTTTACAGATCAGAGTTACAATTACCTTCTAGCATAAATATTTCAAATTTGAAATGAAGAATCATTTTGAACATTGGACAGGGACTTCAAAATGGTATTTCGAACTGAACCATATGCCATACTACCCATCTTGAACCTAATTGCGAGTACCTCATTAAAAAAAGAAAGTAAAATGAAACGTACTTTAGCTATCGTTTCTGACAGTCTTTCCAAACCGATTAAATTATTCCATGTTATTTTACGCAAAGATTTTACATCGTTACGTATCAAAGTGTCGGCATCCATGACTTCTATAAGGACTATGTACGAAGCGTGATAAAATGGCGGTCCTTGCTTGTATAACACTGAAAAAAAATTTGTATGATTAGAAAATAATTTTTTGTTCTTTTCGATGATTATCAACATACTTACAGAAATCACCACCGAATTTTAATCCAGGTTTTACAATCCACCCCTTGCTTCGAAAGTAATGATAAACGACGTATTTTTGAATGAAATATTTATCCTGCTGTTGAAAATAATTCCATGCATGACTGATACTGAAAATGCTTCCATCATAATGGACCAACTGCAAACACCCTAACCCATACATGAGGAAAAACGTTTCCTCGAATGTAAGGTGTAATGTCTCATTTATAGGAAATCCACCAGTTTCAACTCTGGGTTTGATGTTTTTCAAATAATCGTCCGTGTCGGAATCAGTGTCGGGAACAACGAGAATCTCATATGGATTTGTTCCTCCCTCGATGATGAATACGTCGTCGTATTCGCTCTTCAAAGAATCTCCACATTTATTTACAGAAGACTTGTCTTTTAAAACCTCATCCAACGATTCATCGTTTGACGCTTTTTCTACAATTTCACAAATTTCCTCATCTTCTGTGGAATCTAATAAAACTTCGTCAATACTTTTATTATCACTCTTTCTTCTGGCAACGTTTTTTGCTTTTGCATCTTCAGAATCAGATTTCTTGTCGCGATTTTTCGATTCATCATTTTTTTCAATATTGCTAAAATCTAGAGTGATTTTCATTGATTCTTCCTGCCTGGAATTTCCAGGTTTTGGTTCATCCAGTGGATCTGTATTTTCTTCACATTCCATAGCTGTCTCCATATCTTCAGAATTAGAGCTATTATTCAAATTTTCCAGCTCTTTGAACCATTGATGCCTTCTGACCAATTGACGATCTCTGATTATCGGTGGTGCTCCAAAACGTCTCTTGCTGAACGATGGAAAGCTCCTGGAGAGTGATCCTTTTCCAAAGAATCCCTATTGATAAAATATGATTACTACAATAGTTTTTTCTTGTTAAAAAGTAAATAAAAAATTTCTTTCACAACGAAGATAATCTAAAATTGTTACCTTTCATTAAAAAATTTAAAAATATGTACTTGCCATTGAGTAAACAGCTTCCATTTCTTCAGGATCAACTACGCAAGTTCCTGAAGCACTAAGATGAGCCGTATAAATTCTCCATTCACCTTTCTCATTTGTGTTTATGGGCAAAGAAATTTGAGGCTGCAGACGAACACGTTTTTTCTTCTTTGGCTCTTTTAAATCCATAACGATATTTTTGATATCTCTCTGTAAAACAATTGTTTAGCATAGATAAATATCAGTACTAAATAATAATATTGACACTCATATTGATTATAATTAAAAAATGACAGATCGTACCAACGATGATTAAAATGTGAAATCAAACAATGTTTATTAATTAATCTCATGTAATTAAATTGAAAAACATTGTTATGATTTTCAAGTAAAATTTCTTTAGTATCCGGTCGAGGAATTTGAGCACGAGCGTGTGGCACTCGATGCAACGGCCTCTGTTGTGCGAGAATTAAAGCGTTTCATCATTGTTTTGCGCAAATGCAATCAGTTGATTGTTGAAAATCTTATTGGGACGATTTTTACAAGTCAGGAGAGAACGTTGTTTTTGGGCGACCATAAGTCGTGAGCGGATCCGAACGTCGTCAGCTGTTCATTCTCCGAGGAGGTGACAACTCGTTGCCCGGGTTGGGGGAACAATGAAAAAGATGTCCCTGTGCAGGTCCCTACGTTCCTCCTGTCAAACAAATTTTTTCCCACCCCTGAGACCTATTTTTCTGTATTTCTAATAATTAAAGATTGCGATATAATTTAGAGGAAAATAAATAAAAAAGAAAGGGGAGGATAAATTTTCTCCGGACTAATAAGTCATGTCCTAATTTTCTTCGTGACGTGTCCAGTTGCGCGTGTAAGGAGCGCATGCGCGATGCGGCCTTACGTGGCATCGGCAGGCAGCGGCACTCGCCGTCTCGCAGCTACTGAAATTTAACTCTCATTTTTGTGTAAACATTTGGCGACTCTTTGGGTTTTGTTATGATTTAAAAACTTCTGGCCGATAAAACGTGAGTGCAAAGTGCAACATTATTGAAAACATATTTTAAAAACCACATTTATATATCGTCACGTTGCTACGATAATCCTACCCCTAGTGATCGAACGAGTGCAAAATGGTGCTTGCTCGCATGACAATGTGACGTTTCTCCACGCCAACCGATCGCGAATTTTGCAAATTTTAATCACTCTTCCGAATGAGATTATCCGAATTTTGACGTGCTGCGCGTCTCCGAGGCGTTGTGCACGAGAGAATTGAAAAAAGAGAAACAAAACGGTAAACAGTGAATAAAACCCGAGCCTAGAATCTCAGACGTCTTGCCAAACAATATCTTCTTCGTACCTTCTGTGCGCAATACAATACGTTTCTACTGACGTCTGTCAATGATTTAGTATGAGAATTATCGTGAAGCCGGATCACGGAACGAGCACCGACTCAGTCTCTAGCGACTTGGGGCTGAGATTCATTTTCGAACACGTATAACCTCTAGTCGACAATATGTTACTCGTGAATTTTTTATATAGGACGTGTACAATTTTTTTTACACAGCTCAACAATCATCGAATGACGTGAGTTATCGTTTACTGCTTACAGAGTGAACCATGAACCAGCAATACGCGCAACAGCCAGGCTATTATCCTGGGCCGCACCCTGGGATGCCACCTTATGACGGATCAGCCCTGGATGCGTCACAAAATGCAACCAAAGGTATGCCTGCACCTGGACAGATTTATCCCCAGCGGAAAAATGTCCAAGGGCCACCACCCATGGGAAATATGCCTCCTCAGCCACAGGCTCAGACTCAGCAACCTTGCTATAACAATAACACGCTAGGTAATTTTTTTACTCTTTAATTTTTTTGTTTTAAACAATTTCATAATGCATCTTGAGGTGCTTTAATACTACGGTATAGACTATTAAATTTAAATTTGTGAGGAATTGGAATGAATATGGAAATTTAGCTGTTTAGAAGTTACTGTTAAGAATTCAAAAAAATTGAATCTTAGTGTACATAAGACACGGCATCTTGATGATTTTTTTTTACTTGGCGTCAAGACATTGCTGTGTCTTTGGATGTTATAAGAAATTTCGATGTTTCTTAAATGTCAAATACTAAAATGTTTTCAGAATTTTTATTTATGTTATTCCTGGGTAATGGAATTACAAATATATATTTAAAAGACATGTATTCCTTGTGCAATTTCTCATAAAAAATGAAGAAGCATGAATAAAGCAGTATAGTAATACTTTTGTAAAAGAACATTCTGTCAAAATTTTATTTATTCTAGACATTCATTAGATTTAACTTAAAAGGGATTTTAGATTTGAAGGAACAAAATGTTCCACTCGTCTGATTTCTTTTTTTATGACAACAGGTAATGCTCCACCGGGACCACCACTGCCACCTCCCATGGGCAACAGACCCAACTTGACTAATCAAATGTCCAATCTAACACTGTCTGCTCAGCCGCAACGACCTCCATCCGTCGTAAGCTGATGTTAATGATTTTGTTAATTTTCTGTAAAGTACAAGATTTGAAGGTTTAATCGTGAATTTAAATCGCGTAGCAGAGCTTTCCACCTCCGCCTATGGGGAACAGCAACGTTCCTCCCGGAGTGCCGCCAAACATGAACGGATTCGAGGCTCAGGATCATCCCACTTCGAGTGAGCATTTGACTTCTTAACAAAATCTTTTCATAATTAATTTTAATGGAAACTCGTCGTTAAGTATTAATACAAAAATATTATTTAGACTCGACGAGTCACAACGACGTACACGCGCCTCAGCACTCGTCACCAATGCCTCCAGGAGTCTCACGACTTCCTGGACAACCACCACTACAGACGAATCAACAAGGTCTTCCCCCATCGCAGCAACCGCAGGATAATCATGCTTTTCCGCGACAGCCCGCGGAGCCTCTCTCTCAGTATCCGAGCAACAATCAACAGTATCAGCCAGGAATTCCCGGCGGACCTCCGCCACAATTCGGAGCGAACAGTGGGATTCCCCCGCCAGTGAGTCTCCAACAACAGCCGGCACAGCCACCGATGATGGGATACTCTATGCCGCCTGGTGGTAACCAGCAGCATGGACCTGGACCTATGCATGGACAGCCTCCTCCAGGGCAGGCTAATTTTCAAGGACAACAACAAGGCAGACCGATGCAGATGCCTGGACAGCAAAACCTTTCGGGTAGTTTTCAGCGGCAGCCTCGTCCATTTGCGGGACCTCCCATGCCTGGTCAGCCTATGATGACGTCGCCTGGCAATCGACAGTCTTCCCTCGCTTCTCCGGATTACCCGCATCATCCTGGACAGCCGGTAAGAAACGAATTTTTTTTAGGAGGGATCTAGTTTTTATATAAAATACACTTTTCAGGATCCTTATGCCGGGCAACGAATGCCTAGTGCTGGTCCTTACCAAGGTGTCCCAGGAGGTGTTCAGGCTCCCCAGCAAGCGAGAAGACTCGATCCGGATCAGATGCCGAGTCCGATCCAGGTAATGCAGGATGACGAACAAAATCACGGAGGAGTTTTCGTAACGAACCAGAAAGGGCTCGTGCCACCACTGGTAACGACCAAGTTCACGTGCCGGGACCAGGGCAACTCGTCACCGAGATTCATCAGATCGACAATGTACACCGTTCCGACGAACAACGATATGATGAAGCAGACGGGAATACCTTTTGGGCTGATCCTCAGTCCTATGGCTCAGGTCGGAGAAGGCGAATACGAACCGCCGATCGTCGATATGGGAGAAATCGGGCCAGTCCGATGCGTACGATGCAAAGCTTACATGTGCCCGTTCATGCAATTCATAGACGCCGGGAGACGATTCCAGTGCATATTTTGCCGAGCTACAAGCGACGTGCCTCAAGAATATTTCCAACACCTCGATCACACCGGACAGCGAATGGATCGCTATGAGAGACCGGAACTCATGCTCGGTACATACGAGTACGTCGCGACCGCTGATTACTGCGAGAACAACGTAATGCCAAAACCTCCGGCAATCATTTTCGTAATCGACGTCTCGTACAACACTGTAAAATCCGGGCTGGTGAATCTCATCTGCGCCGAGATGAAGCAAATAATCCGCAAGCTCCCGGTTGACGTTGGACAGGAGAAAACGAAGATGAAGGTCGGCTTCATCACGTACAACAACACCGTGCACTTTTACAATGTAAACGCGTGTCTGACGCAGCCTCAGATGATGGTCGTCGGCGACGTTCAAGATGTTTTCATGCCTCTTCTCGACGGCTTTTTGTGCGACCCAGAAGAAAGCGAAGCTGTTATCGATTCCCTGATGGCCCAGATACCAGCCATGTTCGCTGACACGCGGGAAACCGAAACAATACTCGCCCCAGCTATTCAGGCCGGCCTCGAAGCACTTAAAGTAATTTTTATTTTAATTTTTCATATTCTGTGGTGATCACACTCATTTTTAATATTTTACTCATCGCTTCCAGGCATCTGATCGAGCAGGAAAGCTCATGGTGTTCCATTCTTCCCTTCCAATCGCTGAGGCCCCGGGAAAGCTTAAAAACCGTGACGACCGTAAACTTCTTGGAACTGATAAGGAAAAAACTATTCTTGGTAGGAACTCTTAATTTTTTCGTTTATATTTTTAAATGTAAATTTTAATTTAAATTTACATTAAATATTACATTTTGTTCACAGCTCCCCAGACGAATGTGTACAACAATCTTGGTCAGGAATGCGTGGGAGCTGGATGCAGTGTCGATCTTTTCGTATTCAACAATTCGTACGTAGACATCGCGACGATTGGTCAGGTTTGCCGTTTGACAGGAGGCGAAGTTTTCAAGTACACATATTTCCAGGTGAGTTAAAAAACCCTTCGCAATTACGTCAACAAATATAATAAATATTAAATATTATAAACAAATATTAATTCTCAAAAAAAAATGCTCAGGCCGAGACCGATGGCGAGCGGCTGTTGACGGATATCAGTAACAACATAAGTCGACCGATAGCTTTCAATTCGGTGATGCGTGTCCGCACGTCCACAGGAGTACGACCGACCGATTTTCACGGTCACTTCTACATGTCGAACACTACGGACATGGAACTGGCGAGCATAGACTGCAACAAGGCTGTATCAATCGAGATAAAACACGATGACAAACTGACCGAAGACGAGGGTGTTCACATTCAGGCAGCTCTCCTGTACACTTCCTGCGGAGGTGTGAGGAGGCTTCGTATCATGAACCTCAGCCTTCGAACGTCCTCGCAAATGGCAGAGGTGTACAGAACTGGCGATCTTGACGCTATAATTAACTTCTTCTCGAAACAGAGTAAGTATTCCATTGATAATAATTGCATCGCGGTTAAAATACAAATCGCTTTGACATTATTTTCTATTTCTTTCTCAATTTTTTTTTATAGGTATGTTCAAGCTTTTGGATTCAACACCGAAAGTCGTGAAAGATGGACTTATAGCAAGGTGTGCGACGATTCTCGCCGCTTATAGAAAACATTGCGCTTCGCCGTCGAGCGCGGGTCAATTAATATTGCCCGAGTGCATGAAACTGTTACCCCTATACGTCAATTGTTTGCTCAAGAGTGACGCTCTGTCTGGAGGTAAGAAATCTATATTTTAATTAATTTAAAAAATATATAAACACAAGTAATATAAAAAATATAAATATTTACATTTTTATTCTCAGGAGTAGACATGACAATCGACGATCGCTCGTACGTGATGCAAGCCGTTTCAACGATGCCCCTGTACACTTCGGTTATTTATTTCTACCCGAGATTACTGCCGCTCCACAATCTTAATCTCCAGAATCCAGACCTACCGCAACAGCTTCGATGCTCCTTCGAAAAATTCACGGACGACGGAGCTTATCTTTTAGGTACGTGACTTTTTTTATTTACGTATTTCAATATCATATTTTAATGTCACATTTACGTAAATGAGTGTTCTAGATTAAAAAATAATTGTAAAACTAATTAATTCAGAAAATGGAGTACACTTGTTCCTCTGGCTGGGAATGGGTCTCTCGTCGCAATGGCTCAGTGAAGTGTTTGGCGCGACGCACGTTGATTCGGATCGTACATCTCTACCTGTTCTGGATACTCCACTGAATCAACGCGTTAGAGAAATCGTCGCGCGAGTACGAGCCGAAAGATATCACTGTATGAGGGTGAGTATTTACGAAAATATTAAAATCTTCATCGTCCTAATTTTTCTGCCTCTATTAACAGAATTTTATAATTTTGACAATTAATATGAATTTATAATTTCAGCTGACCATCGTGCCCCAACGCGACAAACTGGAAGTGGTGATGCGACACTTTTTAGTCGAGGACAGAGGGAACGATGGGAGCGCTAGTTACGTAGATTTCCTTTGCCACATGCACAAAGAGATAAAGACGATTCTCGATCAGTGAGGGCGGTCAAAAGGCGAGCAGCGTTGTCGCGGTCCTCGAGCCGTTCCCAACGGAAGTCTCAGGACCGGGCGAGGGCGTATTCTCGCCAAGGGCCAACGACAATGGGAATAGAATAATGTATATGCATATACCATATTATGTATAGTTGTTATGGAGAGGGGGTGCGCAGGCAGGAGAGTCGCGTCGTTCGATCGTGGAAACGTTCGCGCAGAGTATGCGAATAATTGTAACGTTGAGAGAGAACGGGGGAACGAACTGTACCATTATAAACATATATTATTTTACTTAGTCCTTGGTTATTGCTGTTTCGCGCCAAGCTTTCTCAGTTCTCATCAGTCCCGATAAGGATCAACGAGAGCGAGATAAGGATCATGTACGATGTAAAAAAAAATGAAATGAGCGATAAACAAGCTGAACGATTAAATTTCGACAAGTTTCAACACACATTTATGACGTTGAGACGGGTGCAGGGTTCGTCGAGTACTCTGCAGAGATGCAACTCGATGTCCATCGGGAGACAAATATTTGCATTGCGTTATTTATATTACGTTATTTACGTTTTTATCGTCGGGGAAAGAGAGATAGCGAGCGGGGAGGGGTAATCGGGGTCGCTTATCGTCCGACTTTCTAAAAAATCGGATTTGTCATCGCGTTCTACTCGCTCGGCGAGTCGGGGCACGAATTTCCCTCTCTCGGTGCGAAAAACCTGATCGGACACCTGCGAGTGTGGGAGAAAGCTCGGATTCTCAATGAGAGAAGTCCGGTCACCGAGTCAGTTCGAAAATGGGCTCGATGGAGTGCGGTGAGTTGGGACTGGACCAGGCCTGCATACTCGTCCGAACGGACGAGCCCGCGAGTCTTTATTCTCTCTCTTCCGACTGCAATTCGGTACGTCACTTCCGCCTTACGATCGAGCTCTCTCCTCTCTATCTCTTTTTCTCGGTATAGTGTCCGTACTCGAGGATTCTCTTCGCGGGCGCAGAGAACGCGAGTGTCGTCGTCGACACCGCTAGATCCGTCACTTGGAGAATTTACAATGATTCCGGGGTCGAGGAATTCCGTTCCGCCGTTGATGAGAGGTAGAAGTAGCTTTCTGTTGTTTTATCAATAAATTACGATTTTTTAATTTTATTTCACTTTTTTTCACCGGTATACTTTGTCCGAGATTTCGTAATTTAGTCAATAATAACAAAAAAATATTCTTGAAAAAAAATTATGTTTGAAAATTTTATGAAAATTATTGAAATCGGATGTATGACAATAGATATTGGTTTTCCATTTTACATTTTTTCCGTTGGATAGTTTTCTACAAACCCATAACCTAATTAATTAATAAACGAAGATGAATCGAAATTTCAAACACGTTTATTGTGCGTAGGGATTATTGAAAAAAAATTATTGATGAATTTGCAGCGACTTGATCTGTCAATTGAAACCTGATCTAGGCGAATATGGAGTTTATGGACTTTCTGTCGTTGAGGGTGGATGTCTGCTTCGGATTGTCGCTGCTCCTCGAAATCGATATATTCGTAATTTCAAGATTTTTATAATCTACCGTTAGGATCAATCGATAAACAATAAAATGCGCGCGTGTTGTTTTCAGCTCTCGTAATAATATTCGGCGTTATAATATGCCTACTCGCGGCAATCGCCGGCGCGAGACTGTGCTACCGGCTGCTGAGCAAGCGAGGACTCAAAAAAGTGACTACAGAGACACCTCGCGATAATGCGATCCAAGTTCAGAACCGGAAGTCGCGCCGTCGCGTTCTTTCGATCGACACTTTCAGAGGGTATTTTTTTTCTTATATGTATTTATTAATATTTAAAGTATTTTATTTCCATAAAGGATTATTCATATTTTGTTTACCATTTTTCAAAACACTATCATGACAAATGATACTTTTGAAACTAAATAATCGGAGAATAACTTTAGATGAAGATTGCATTCTCACTTCTTTGCTATTCTTCATTGATGAAGCCGATGTTCGGCAAGCTCAGAACCGGAAATTACGTCTTGAATGTTTTCTATTTTATCATTTTATGAGTGTTTTCTTAGATTCATTATTTTTTTAGATATTTTAATTTCGAGAACGGTTTTAGTTTTGTGTGTTTTGAGTGAATGAAATTTTTCCGTGACCTTCAAAACTTTTCGAAAGTCAATAATAATTTTTTCTTCACTTTTAAAGTTTATTTTGACACATTTATACAATCGTTTAATATGTTTCATTTTTTTAAACGATGATTCTAGATTTTTCATTAATTCTCAAAAATGTGTCATGACAATTCAAGCTTTTTGAAGCTAAAAAATTGATAAAGAAAAGTTTCATGTATATGTAACTCGAGTCACAAACTTTTGATGTATTATTTTATTTAATTTTTTCATCTTATATTAACGAATTTTATACAATAAAAATTCAGAATAAGCATTCTGGCTATGATATTCGTAAATAATGGAGCCGGTGGTTACGTATACCTGGAGCATGCAACTTGGAACGGATTGCTCGTAGGAGATCTTGTTTTTCCGTGTTTCGTTTGGGTGATGGGAGTCTGCATACCCATGGCGCTGTCGTCGCAGCTCGCTCGCGGAGTTTCGAGGCTCTCGATAGTGCGAGCTATTCTCAAGGTTAATTGTTCGAACCCATCTACGTGATGTAAATTTTGTTTATGTTTTTGCGATGTCACTTCAGAATAATTTCACATTAAAATGTACAGAGGAGTCTTCTACTTTTTCTCATCGATCTGTCCGTTAATTCTGCGGCAACCGACGCAGATTTGAAACAGATTCGAATCTTTGGAGTACTGCAAAGATTCGCCGTGGCGTATCTCGTCGTTGCGTTGGTCTACACGCTATTGAGCAAGCGAGACGAAAAACGTCAATCTGACGACGACGCGAGAGGGAGTCTTGTCGTTTTCCCAGAATTTCGTTTATTGTTGCCTCAATGGATCGTTGTATTGGCAATAACCGCTCTCCACTGTGGCATCACGTTCAGACTTCCCATTCCAGGATGTCCCACGTAAGATTAAAATCTACTTCAAAAAATCAGCCGACGTAGATTTTTTTTTAATTTTTCACTCTTGAAACCTGATCGTCGAAAATTTTCCTCGCGGATAAAAAAGTTGTAAAATTTCTTGATTTGGACCTCGAAGTGGTAACAAAAAAACAGTGATCGTAAAATTTTTGTTTCACCCGTTTACCTTGAACTCTTGGAATTTTTTTTCCGAGATAAAATTCGAAATTTTAGAGGCTACTTGGGACCCGGCGGAAAACACGAGAACGGGAGATTTTGGAATTGCACTGGAGGTGCGACTGGATACGTGGACAGGATCATTCTGGGGGAGAGTCACGTATACCAACATCCGACAATCTCGGATGTATACAGATCGGGTCCCTTTGATCCCGAGGGAATTTTAGGTGAGAATGCTTTCACTGAAGAAAAATTTGTATGACGATCCACTAAAAAAATGTAGAGTGGACGATCAGATTGTCCACAGGCGGCCTTTTCAATTTTATTTCTATTGCATATCTGAGTAGATAATTTCAAGGACAACGTGACCGGCTATATGGGGCACTCACCCTATATATAGGACGTTCCACGCCAAATCGAAAAGTTTGAAAAATTTTCATTTTCGATTTTTTAATTTTCGATGTTTTTTGAGTAGATGAAAAAAACAAACGGGTTGAAAATAAAATTTTTCCAAACTGTACGATTTGGCATTGATCTCCCCATATACAAAGTGATGAAGAAAAATAAAATTTTCAGGTTGTCTCACAACCATACTCCAAACTTTTTTGGGAGTTCAGGCTGGAAAAATTCTCAAGATTTACAGCGGATGGAGAGAACGGATTGTCAGGTTGCTCGGACTCGCACTCGTCTGCGGATGTCTCGGTTTGATTCTTCATTTTACTGACATCATTCCTGTCAATAAAAATCTCTGGTAATTTTTAATGAATTTAAATTAAATTTAAAATTTCAGCTAAATATTTTTTAAAATAAACAAAAGATTCTTTGTAATTAAATAAAAAAAATTTCAAGGTCACTGTCCTTCGTTTTCGTGACAACATGTTTTGCTCTGAGTTTCTTCACGGCACTGTATCTTTTGGTCGATGTAACCGGAATCTGGGGAGGAGGGCCATTTCGAATTCCTGGTGAGTCTTACAAAAAATCATGCTGAAGCTCAAAGATATTTTCCCCCGAAAATTATTTTAAGGTGTTTCAGTACTAAAAGTAGAAAATGATAACAATTTTATAAAATTTGGTCAGAAAGTTTTACGGGAAGTATCAGAATACAATTTTTTCTAAATTTTCTTTCTCATATTCACTGAACAACTGAGAAACAAAAACTAATTTAAACATTGAGCTACACCGTGCATAAGAATGTATTTTATGATTTATCTACTAAAAAACTGTGTACGAATATTTTTAAAGAATTGATATGCACTCATTCAATATCAAATATCAAATTTTTATCAAATTTCTATCTTTCGTCTCTTTTCCAAAACACCTTAAATTATTTGTTACATTTTCCAGGCATGAACGCGCTGGTCATGTACGTCGGTCACCGAGTGTGCCACCGGATGTTCCCGTTTTCCTGGAAATACGGAGTCGAAACTTCGGAGAGCCACGAGTGGCGAACAATAGCCGCGGTTTGGAACGTCGCGGCGTGGACCGTAGTTGCTTATTTCATGCACGGAGGAAGAATCTACGTTTCTCTCTGATCGAACATCGGACCTTATAAATATCCTATATTTCATATTTTACACAGTTATTGTACACGAATATTATTATGTGCGCCCTGTGAGCGCGATACACACGTTTTTTTATGCTCTACGAGATAATAAATAGCAATAGAATTTATCGTCGTCTTGAAGTTCCGGTGAGTCGGTTCGCGCGTTAAAAAATCGAGTATACAAAAGGGTGGGCTGAACATACGGATGGAAATGCACACAATGCACACGACACGCACGGAGAGAGCTGCACCGAGTTGGAGCGAGAACGCTCGGACTCCCCTGAGGCACCGACGGACCTCACAGAGCATGTCAGTAGTCGCTCTGATCCGGACCTGCAAAATCAAAATATGTATTTTCTTCATGTACACAAAAGCTAGTATTATTTTTTTAAACAAATCGTTGTGTTTACGTTATTAAATAAAAACGATAATTGACATTTAAAAATTAAATTTGGAATTTTTTTCATGTTGCCGGAGATCCACAAACAGTTTAAGTGAAATATTCAAAGATGACCAAGGGATTTCTCGGGAATGAGTTTGACCGGCTGGTTAGGGCCGTAAAATGCGTGAGTAACCAGAATTAGAGAAGTAGTGCCAGCCACCGTGTATTAATTGTTAAAACGACACCGCGTTGCTCGAGAGAACAAATAAAAATGCACAAGTACAGACGTACAAATGACGTTAAAATTATTTATGTGGTAAATTAATTTTAATCGAGGATGAGGAACTTTTGAGGGGATGAGAAACTGGGAGGGCGTTCAACAGAGAATCTGAGCGAGCATCTCGAACTTAGCCCCGCTCTCCTTTCGATTTTTGGTGCACGATTTTGACATATAACACGTGGCTTTCAGGTTTAACACGTGGCATTGATATTTTGACTGGGTGCGGACGGTGGACGAGTAAATTCAAGAGATCCCGTATCTCCGGTTGGTAAAGGTTGAAAAAACTCTGTCGGGAAGACACAGTGGCCGCGCAGCTTCGATGATTCACTCAGGGATCCTGGCCCGTTGTCTGCCCGCGCTTCGATTCCGGCGTTCGATCATCGAGAACGTCGAAAGGTCGCGCGGCAATTTGCTCACTGAGAGAGAAAACGAGAGGGAAATTGACGAGGCTCGCGCCATAGGCTTTAAACTAGACAATAAAATTGAAGAAAAAAAATTAAAGCAATATGTACCCCGGTGTGTCCTAAGAGATGACAAATATCCGTCGCCCGCTCCCTCGGTTTCTCTGCTCGAATCAGTACGTTCTCGTCGCGCTGGGCAGGAGAAAACCTCGCAGCTCGTCCGCCTCCGTCCGAGTCTTCCGATCCTTCTCGTGACAAGTTCGCGGTACGTTCTTGCAACTCTTGATCCTCGGACAGACTACGGGACGTCTGAACCGCCATTTAACGAAACCGGAAGTCGTATCCTCGTGCCTCCCGATGTCATCGATTTTCAAAGACTCACGAGCTGGATTCGACATTTTCATTTCTTTCGTCGTATTCCTCACCGGTCTCGAGTCACCGTTCGAACAAACGAGGAGCTTGAAGAGACGCGAGTGCGTCTGCGTTCGTTGGTAGGCCCTCGTCTTCCGGGCGACTTTTCCGCACTCGGAGTCTGTGTCGACTTCCGATATGAATCTACTGGTGTCCGAAGTTACTCCACTGTCGTCGTCGTCCTCGCTTTCCTCTTGAGAAATCGTCAGGCTCGATCCTCCTCGACGCGTTTCCGGTCCCTCGGCTACTTTCAACTTGACCTCTCTCGAACGAATCTCTTTCTCGTCGAGCTTCGAGTACTCCAGATTGCTCTTACCCACGGG
Source organism: Cremastinae sp. B BG-2022a (assembly GCA_030522605.1). NCBI lineage: Eukaryota > Metazoa > Arthropoda > Insecta > Hymenoptera > Ichneumonidae > Cremastinae sp. B BG-2022a. Next base: position 49,735 of record JAPYYX010000090.1, read on the forward strand.
AGCACGAATAGAGATGTTGAATTGAACTGAAACGTCGCCGAGACTCTCCTCCGAAGGCTGTGTCTCGTCCTCGCTCTCCGCCAGGGCGATAACCAATTTCACCGGTGGCGAAGGTGACTCCGACTTTGTCTCGAGATCCGCTCGAGTCTCGTTTTCTTCCAAGGGAATCGTCGAATAAGCGAGATAGGAATCCGAGTCGTTCTGGTCCTCGCTCGAGTCCGAGTCGGTTGATCCATTTTCGATCGGGATTTCTGGTTCCGGTGAGGACGAGGACGTCGAAGTTGAACTCGAGCTCGCGTCCGTATCTTCTCTAGACTCATTAGCGTTGGTTACGAGATCGTCCGAATGCTTTTCTTGCTCCGGAATATTCATGAGAACGGAGCCCGGAGTGGTTTTACTTCCGCGAGGTACGTCGATCCGATTCCACGCGGCATCGTCGATTCTCGGTTGTTCCTCGATAGGCCATGGCGGAGGTTCAGGCTCAGTCCCTGTCTCTAAACAAGCAGCGGAATTTTCGTCGTGGCCGAGCTGCTCGTTCGTCTCCCGGCGAGTAGATACCGGAAGCCGGCTCGCGAGCGGCGATGAGACGAGCAGTAGGGATGAGGAAAATTCGGGCCTAGAGCTCGCTCCGGAGAAGGGACGAGTCGAGTCCGGCGAAGCCAGGAGTACAGCGGATATGGACGAAGCGAAGAGAAACTCGTTATTCAGCGGGTGACAGAGGAGAGCGATTTTTTTCTCGCGCCAGTCGCGAGCGTCGTTGCGAGAATGGCGGTGATGGCGATGATGATAATGACGATGACGGTGACCCTGAGGTCGCCGGCGAAAGTGACGGTAGCAAGCGTCGCACATTTGGCGCAACGGCGAACGAGATATGGGATTGCGAGTCGACGGTGACGGTGATGGCGGAGATGACGATGATGAGGATGTTAGAGGCGATGAGCGAGACGAAGCTGAGATAGAAGACGATGACGAGGACGAAGAGGTCGACGCGGAGGAAGACGAACGATCGAGACTCTCAGACGGAGCCCGCGGCGAGCGCGAGACTTCGTCGCGGGTACGAGGCTGACGGGAAGTGTCGATGTTAGCGAAGGGAGGCGAGGGGAGGCTCTTTCGCCGGTCGCATTCTCCTTTCGCTACAACAGACAGCAAATTCCATTCAAGCGTCGGATATCTCGAAAAGTCGATTATCCTCCCGACGACAGCTCTCGACTTTCCGTCGCCTCTGCGGATTTTTTTTTCGCTACGCCCGATTCTTTGAGGCCGACTCGCAGTTTTCCGAAGCGAGATGCCACAGGAGCCGGGAGAGGGGAGGGAGGCGGTTAGAGCTCGATAAGGGCGAAAAAGCTGCGAGTTACGGCGATTTATCGATTATTCGGAGCTTGAGAAATTATCGAGTTTGCCCGAGCGTCAAAAGGGAGACTCGCCGACTCACCGATACTCTCGGGCGATGTCATTGCCTGTAGTATCCTGAAAGATCTCGAGGGTATCGCGCTACCCGTGTACTTCTTCGGCTCCTGAACCTGCTGCTCGCTCGCTGGAGGCACGTTCGCACGACGCTCCTCTGAAAAATTGTCGTTCAGAAAAAAACAATGCGATGTTGAATTAGTGCAATCTCGTTGATGAATTTTAATGCCCCGTATAAGAAACGTTTACGGCTGAATTAAATACTACAGTCATCTCTTTATAAGAGGAATCAGCCGGGAATATCACGATAGAGGGAACAGAGCATTGGAGTGGTGGAAAAAAAATTCATCCATCAGAGAGTAAAAATATTCACGTGTTAAGTAATTTCTCTTATATGAGTTTCTTTTATCGAGAGGCGACTGTAGTATGAAGGCGTAAAATTAAGATTATTAAAGAATAATGTATAAAATTGAGATGAGAAATGAAGAAGCGAGTGGGTTGGTTGAGTAGCGTGCGAGGGAATCTCTCACCGAGTGCCGGAGAATCTTTGGGCTGCCTCTTGTTAATAGCACCCGACGACCTGCCAACTGTGCAAGAGAGCAAACGTTCAGAAGATAGGTTGAGCGTGCAAGAAGGTATTCGCGCGAGATTTCGTAAATAGCATACCCGTGGAAGGATTCGACGAGGGGTCCCCGGACTCGGTCATGTTTTGCAAAAACCGAAATGCTCGGGAAGGAATGGCCGAGCCGCGATACCTCGGGTCCTCCTCCTGATGAAGGTAAACGCCGTCTCCGTCGACTATGAAAAAAATGTATCAGTCGTTCAATTTTATTTACAATTTTTATTTTTTTTAAATTAAATTCATTTCTTGTACCTCGTTCTCTCAGCTTATTCATGAGCACCTTGTCATTTTCGGCAAGCCGGAGTTTCCGAATTTGCGTGCCGTCTACCTGGTCCTCCGGTTGATCAGTGTCCGTGATTTTTTGAAGAACGCGGAAGGACTTGGACTGAACGGGACCCGGTTCGTTTTGGCTCGTTATTCGAGGCGACATAGGATTTCGATCAACGACGATTCTGTTAAACGTGGTGTATTTAAAGTTTATTATTAATAAAAACTATAAACTGGAATAAAAAACATTCCTCGCGTGAGGTCAGCTCAATAGAACTGAATTATTGTATTGATAAAATTTATTTATTAGTTAATATAAAATAGAGAAAATGCAATTCTTTTTGCAAATTTTTTTTTCCTGTTTTGAAAACTTACGCTCTGGGACTGCGAGATCCGTCATCACTCGCTTCCATGACAATCGGAACAATGTAAGTTCCCCCAGGAGTGGATTTTGGTCTTGATGGCGATTGGTACTGTTCAGGGCTGACCTGAACAGTACCAAGGGGACTCGAAGGGCTTCCATTTCCCCAGCGTTGCTGATGGTGACTACTCGGCTGAGGTGACTGTTGCTGAGGCTTGTAGCGTTGATGACCCGTGTGGTCGTTTTTCACTGAGAAAACGGACGGTCGATCCTCGATCTGAAAACAAAGCAAACACGAACGAAGAAAAATGAGTTCTCAATAATACACAATAACAAAATTTCTTTGTGATTAATCTAATTCAACTGATCTAAATAAAATATTTTTAATTCAGATTTTATCTAAAAAATGGATATTACAGCAACGCTCTGAAAATAAAATCAGATGAATTTTCACGCATTGATTTTTTAATCTAGTTCCAAGGAATTATCGTTCTCGATACTTACGCAGAGTGGAATGATTCTTTCCTGCGGCTGCGACTGTTGGACCGGCGGAGAGGACGATGGCGGCGAGGGTCGTCGTTGTTGAGGTTGAACAGAAGCACCAGAGTTCCCGGACCGTTTCGCCCACTCAGGGAGCTCCTCCTGAGGTTTAATTTTATTCTGAAGCCAAGGTGTAGGCGCTTTCGCGAGAACGACCTGTGGCGACGTCGGGGATTCCGGATTGGAGTTCTGTCTAGGCGGAGTAGGCGGAGACTTCGCCTTAATATCCGGTTGAATGACCTTGACGTCCTGATGCACGACCCTCGCCTCCGGGTGGACGAAATCAAGATTTGCCGGGATGTTGACGGAGACTCGGGGGCTGCGCTCCGGTGGAGGCGGAGGATTCGTCGGGAATACGGGTACAGCGACCTGCGGCTGAATGTAAAGATTTGGAGCCGCTGATACCGGCCTGACTTCCGGCGCGCTCGACGGACTCGCCTTTGGCGGACCCTCGATTCCCTCGTCGTTCGCGTTCTTGGCCACTCGTCTAGCCATCCGGGGACTCCTTATCTGCGACAGGTCGAGCTTTCCGCCCATCCCCGGTGTGTAGGTAAACGGCTTCTTGTCCTTCGTCATCATCGCGTTCTGAATCGCCGCCGGTGGCTCGTACCGATCGGTGTTTCCGACATTGCTCGATAGAGGTCGCCTTCCCGACGTCCCCTGCTTCCGATTTACAGAATCATTTCTTCATCTATTTACACTTCGAATAATAATATTACGAGAAAAAAAAATCTGTCGCTCTATAGCGATTAATTTTTAATTTTCAACGATTTTCTCAAAAAAATTGAAACACGACGCGATAAATGGAACGAATTTGAAAATGTTGAATAGCGAAGATGGCGACGCGAGCGCCGTGGATAAAAATAGCACTAGTCGTACGATGTTACCTCGTTTATCCTGAAAGCTGGCACTTGGCCAGGAGCACCCGGTGGAGGCGGCGGTGGCGGCGGAGGCGGAGCCGGCGAGAATCCTCAAAGCAAAGAAACCCGATGATGAGTATAGAGGTGCCAAAGACGAGGAGAGCGTCAATATTTAATCGCGCTCTCGCGCTTCGGTTTGGCAATGAGCGGTTAAGAGGCGATACGTGCGTGTTAGATCGCGTCTGGCGCGCGACTTATAGGGAAGCTCCGACAACTCACCGGATCCAGCATCGGAGTGGCTGCTCCTGCAATAAAACGATCATCCGATGAAGAGACTCATTTTATTCTCGGGCACCATAATCGACAAACAAATAGAGAGAGACAGAGAGTAATACGGAGAATCGAGATATGCCGGAAATGGCGGATCGAAGGAGGACGAGGACCATTTAAGGTTATATCGAGCGCAAGGTCGCTTAGCCATGGGATTCGACGCGTGCCCGATGAGCCAACGGTCGCTAATTTTAAATGCTTAGTGTCGCGTGTATTTTTAGTGAAATAGTGCGGTGCGAAAAACTCCCCGAGTCTCTAACCCCGAGGACGAGGGAGACATTCCGGTCGAACCGGTTCCCATGTCGCCCCCTCGGGCTAACAGAGAGAGACCAGTGGGTATTTCTGGATTGTCGAGAAAATTCTTGTATCGGAGATGGGCGCGGGCATTCGCGTGGAGCTCGCTATTTTTGGATCTCTCTCTCGTCTCTTTCTCTCTTTGAATTCGTCTCTCTCGCTCTCTCGCTACGGACAAGTCAAAAGTTTTTTCTTACCCGGTAGGACCTCCGGTGAGCAAGATGCTGCTGCCCGTCGAACTCATGGTCCCTCACTCCCGGCGACTTACCTTTTTTCCTGCTTGCTCTTTGTCCCGAGTACGATAGCGCGAAGTCGACCCGGCCAGGGATTCGAACGAAATGTGACGATCTCAACTCTCGGCGGGAGTACGCGGGGAACAAGAATCGACGCGACGATCGAGACCCCTCGAGACGGACTGACTGGCATCGGTAGCGGCTCTCCTCATTGCGGTAGCCGCGTCCGAGCGTCCCCGCTCACCTCCTCGCGCTCTTTCGACCGCACAGCTCTCCGAGCTCTTGGCGCACGACTCTTCTCTCCAGACGGACGGCGTCCGCCTTTCTAAAAAAACGCTCCTCTTCTTGCCCAACGATACCAATTTGGCGCAAAAAAAACGAACAAAAAAAGTACGCGAGTCGGAAAGGTAGATTTCACAATTCCTCCGAAATTCATTCCCATGAGATATTTCTCGCCGAATATCCGGTTCAATTTTGTGCGCATTTTTTTTTCTTCCTCGAGCATATAGCTTCACGCGTGCGTGTTGTTCTATTTCGTGTAAACTGCGCACGAGAGCCGAATGAATATTTTTCCTCGAAATTCGGGTCACTTTTTTAATTGGCTGTAGCCAAAAATGATTGGGGAATAAAAATAAACAAAGCTTTTTAAAGCTCCAATCTTCCATTCTAAAAATCACTCGGGCGAAACAAAAGTTCCACGCAGTTAAAAAAATTACGTATTCCCAAGAAAAAGAATAGATAACAATAGCTAAATAAAATTTGAAGTAAAAACTGTGTTATCTTTTATTTTTTATTACGAAGAAACATTGTATTTATTATCACGGAAACTTTTTGTAAATATGCGCGATGACTCACGAGTTTGTGAAGTAATTTTTTTTACCAACGAATGGTGACAACAATGTGTCGCCATCTAATCGCATTGTATGAGAATTAAATTGCCCGGGTAATTCGTGAATGCAACGAGAGCAATCTGTGTCGCAGCATCTCTTGAAGATGAGAGAAACACGACGTGACACGTAAGCTCGTCGTCTTTCGGACGACAAACTCATGAAGACTGATACGCGTCATGATAATCTCGTCTACAAAATCTCGAGGCTCTCGTCCCAACGATCATTGTCCTTCGTTGCGATTTGGATGGTAACGTCAAAGGGAGCGGGAAAACTCATTGCGCGACTGGCATACCATTGTGCGATGTGGCACCGAGGCTTGAGTTTATAACCTCGCCTGAGCTTCGTTCCTTCTCATCGCAACGTTGTACTTATTTTTCTACAATGTTTTACCTGTAATTATTTGAATAAAAGAGTGTTGAGAAAAAACGGGTCGTCGTGCTGAAAATAAAAGACGGGTCGCGACATAATTATTTATTTATTATAAACGTGGAGTTTTGTACGTCCGATGACAAGATATCAAAATGCGAGTAGCGCTAGCGGTAATTGCTATTGTACAATTTTTTGGCATATGTACACTGACTGAAGCATGGGACAACGAGGAGTTGGAAGTGTTCGACGTCGTCGAGGAAGTCAATCAGAATTTCTACGAGCTTATGAAAGTTCCTCCGGTAATTGACGCGTGGAATAAATTTTCCTCGTTTCTGAAAAGAAATATAAATCGATCCAGAATTAAGGGGATAAGTAATGTAATAAAAAATTTCATTCACAGAACGCGAACGCGACGGACATAAGAAAAGCATTTAGAAAGCTCTCTCTCCAGTTACATCCTGACAAAAATGATGCAGCTGACGCTGAAATACAGTTCAGAAACGTAAGAACAATTTTTCCATGAATAATCAAAATACGATATTAACTTTATTCGTTATTCACACTTTTTGTCTCAACAGCTGGTGGCCGTTTATGACGTTTTGAAAGATCCAGGAAAACGAGAAAAATATGACAATGTTCTTGTTAATGGCTTGCCAAATTGGCGGTCGGCGGTCTATTACTATCGTCATGTACGAAAGATGGGCCTTATGGAAATGAGTGTGATTCTCTTCATAGTGATAACGGTGGGACAGTATCTCTGTTCTTGGGCTGCCTACTTTGAGAAGAGATATACTTATGTAAGAAAAAAAAAATGCTCTTCAAAGTTTGAAAATATTATTTATAGTTTCGATTTATTTACGATTTAATGTAAACGATGTAATGATAATTCAAAGTATAAACTTTTCGATTTTTTTCAGGAACAAGTGCTAGGAAGTAAGCTCCAAAAGATGCAGAAGAAAAATAGGAAAGGAAAGATTGGAGATGTTCCTGATCTGGCGGAGATATTAGAAAAAATTCCAAGTCCGAGTATTCGGAACACTCTTCCTTTCCAATTGCCCAGATGGACATATGCGTCTATTGTGGGAATTCCATCGACAATACGAGCTATAGGAGAAATAATTGAGGAGAGGAAACGCAGGAAAAAGGAAGAAGAGGAAGCACTGTGAGCATTTCAATACGCAATGTAGCGATTAAAAGAAAAAATGGATGCAAAAATTATATTTTTTCTCTCATTCAGAGCTCTGGAGCAAGAAGAATCGGAAGCCGAACCCGTAGTTACGCGAGGTCCAAGACGACGAAGAGCAGGTTTCACGCCTCAGGAGCATCATGGCGAGTCTACGGACGGATCGAACTTCAAACGAGAAAACAATCGCACGAACCACGTGTACGAAAAGCCCAAGATCGTCGGAGGTCTCTGGACGGACGACGACATTTTGGAACTCATAAAATTAGTGAAGAAATATCCCGGCGGAACACCGGAGCGTTGGGAAAAGATAGCAGAAGTCATGAATCGAACTGTCACCGAGGTGACGCACATGGCGAAGAAGGTACGAGAAAAAAAACACATTCACAGACAAAATCGACAAATTTTACAAATTTTTGTTTGTACAGGTGAAAGATGAGGGACTGAAGCCGAGCCAGCCGAGCGAGACGCCGGTACTGCCGGAGGAGCCGCCGAAGAAGGTGAAAACGCGCGCAGAGGTCGTAACCGGAATATCCGAGTGGAGTCAGGAACAGCAGAAAGCGCTCGAGGCTGCGCTCCTGAAACATCCGAAGGGCGCGTCTGCCGACAGATGGGAGAAGATCGCGAATTGCATCGAGGGAAAAACGAAGGACGAGTGTCAGGCTCGGTACCGTTACCTGGTGGAAGTCGTTAAAAAAAAACAACAGACTCATTGACGTTTAATCGAGCCGTCGTTACCTCCTAACCATCCCAATGATGTCAACGACGACGGCTACTCAAATATAATTGCGTGTACATAAGAGTTTATGATTCGTGTGACTCACGTACGGGAATATCGTGACATCGTGACCCAAACTTTGTCTCGATTTGCCGCAATTGTACCACTTCTGTACATTTAATGTGTAATTTTGTTATCACGCGACCATCGCCATTGTATTTATTTAATGAATTTATTACAGATATATAAAATAGTCAAATTCTTGTCTCTCCACGAAAGTAACGAATAACCTGAAAAGCAAGAAACAATTCGAAATTCAATTTGTAAAAGCTCAAACGAAAAAGAGTTGCTCGGCAGATGTCTCTTGTTCCCGGCGTGCAGCGCCAAATGAATTGATCGCGTTAGAAACAGTAAACTGCCACTCCGTCTCTCTCTCCGCGCAAGGGTGGGTCTTGTCAGTGGGAGGGGTCCGAACAGCCGGATCGTACAGCTTCGTGACGGGTAATTCACGTTGGCGACCGTCGAGCGCGCAGAGATACAAGTCGGAGAAAGAGGAAAAAAAAGGAGATAGAGAGAGAGAGAGTGTGAGCCACACGAGAGCGCGGTCTCTAATGAACGCGACAAAACGACGAGTTCAGAATAAAGAAAACTGAAGCGAAATCGCGCGAGTCGGGACGATTGTCGGATAAAGATCGTTTGTAATCAAGATAACGAGGGAAACAAAGAGGAACGACAATTCGGTGGATGAATCCACGCACGATCGTCCTTTCCTGATCCCCCTCCCCTCGCCTCTCTCTCTCTTCCCGTTCCCCCTCCTTCGCCCCTCTCGTTGCCCCTCGTCCAAGTTCTTCCCCAAACCGAGTTCGCCATAACGAGAGAGGCCCCCTCCTGTTTCGTTGCTCGCGTTCACCGTATTCCATCGCTTTTCGCTTCATGGCTGCTGTGGATTTGACACAGAGTGGGGGAAAACAAGCCGTGTCGTCCATCTAATACAATCTTCACTTCGGCCGAACGAAATTTTATATATGTTGGATTATGTCGAGCTTAAAGATCGGTAAGGATCAAGAGTTTGGAGTGATTTAATTTGTTATTTGACACGAGTGAACACTTTTTCGATCCTCGTCATGTGATTTTGTTCCCCCGCCGAGCGGGGAGTGGTGAAAAAACCCTTAGATTTTTGCGGCTGACGTTATTTCATTTGCCTGAGCCTGAACGCGTAGATGTTAAAACCTCGCTCCTCGATTTATTTCCCTTTTTTTTTTCTGATCCTCATCCGTCGATGTACTCGCAAGTAGATCTAGCACATCGGTTTCTCCACGCAGTGCGCTCCGAAGAGAAAAAAAACGCAATCGAGTTTTTTTTTTCTCTCCTTGTATAGCTCTTGAGCAAGGGTGAAGGGAAACTGTTGGAAACGAGAAACGCTTGGCTGGTGCGTCACGTTGAACGCGCGGTGACAGGCGACCTTCCGATGTGCTACATGTACTCCAAATTTATTGTAGATTTCACTTCTTTCGTTCGCTTATTTATCGTACGTAGATCATTGAGATATCGTTTCGTTTACGACACACGCGACTTATCAGCCTCGTAGACAACAACGTAGTGTTTTTCCTTTATTTTTTTGAAAAATCCTCTGCACGTTATTGCAATTAGCACTTGTAATAAATTAATAGTTCAAAGACCCTTCTCTTCTGCCAAGAGACATCCTCGTGTACTTGTAATAGTTGACGTTAGAGAAAAGTTCTGCTATTCAGTTTCAATTGTTAACCTGAATTGTGAAAGAAATTGATGAGACTTTGCGAAAAGAATTTTGAGTTAAATTCACTTCGAGAACTTGGGAAATCTCTGGAGTAGCGTTCTTCGCGCTTTATTTCTCAAGGAACTTGTCTTAATTAATGAATCATTTTCTTTTTCAAAGTGTCGCTAAAGCACTTTCTTGCGCCACCCTTGCAAACCATGGATCCTGAAACGAGAGATCACAGATTGGTTCATCAGTAAAAAAAAGTCCATATCGCACTTAGGGAGTGAGAGAGAGAGAGAGAGAGAGGTAAAGAAAGAGTCGTAAGAGGATTAGGAAAGCGATAAAGAGCGAGGCAAGAGTTAAGAGAGAGTGGAAGAGAAAGCTAAAGAATGAATGTCTGCTTGGTTGACGCGGACAACACGATACAAGCAGTTTTGCAGATTCATTCCGGTAGAACGTGAACGAGGAAAAACTTCAGTCCCAGACGTACATACCTCTGTATTTGCACATGGCAGCCATGAAGCATGGTACGTTGTTTTACTCTTGGTAAATCGCTTTTTGCTTTGAATGTACTTTAGTTTGTCGCTGCTGCATCCTCGAGTTTGGATGCAGCTAGCGGAGTAGTAGAGACAAAAGAAATCCAACGACGAACGATTTGATTTTTAATTCCTGAGATTCGTGTTTCAGGCAAGACGAGCCAAGACGACGTGTGTTACGTTGTCGCAAAGTACGATTATGGAGCGCAGGGTGCTCAGGAATTGGATCTTCGGAAAAACGAGCGTTACTTGTTGCTCGATGACTCGAAGCACTGGTGGCGAGTACAGAGCGCGCGCGGCCAGGCCGGCTACGTGCCGAGTAACTACGTCAAAAAGGAAAAGCCCTCGCTGTTCGACAGCATAAAGAAGAAGGTGAAGAAAGGCTCGGGTTCGAAGACTCTGCCGTCTGGGAACTCGCCGTCGCGGGCGGTCGAGTCGCCGATAATGGCGAGGCGACTGCCGGCCGACCCGAGCGAGGCGATAGGCACAGCGGTCGTAAAATATAACTACCAAGCTCAGCAGGCGGATGAGCTCTCACTGGTCAAAGGAACTCGAATTTTAATCCTCGAGAAGAGTAACGATGGCTGGTGGCGGGGACAGAGCGGCACCCAGGCCGGTTGGTTTCCCTCGAATTATACTCAGGAGGAAGGCGACGCGGACGACACGCTCCACACGTACGCGATGGCCGAGAACGTCCTCGACATCGTCGTTGCTCTCTACTCCTTCTCCTCGAACAACGACCAGGAATTGTCCTTCGAGAAGGGCGACCGTCTCGAGATCCTCGATCGTCCCCCGGCAGATCCGGAATGGTACAAAGCGAGGAACGGCCAGGGTCAAGTTGGTCTCGTACCTCGGAATTATCTTCAGGAACTTACCGAGTACCTCACTCAGGGATACCGTGAGCGAGGTGTTTACAACAGCGAGATTGGACCCGGTGATTCTCTCGAGAGAAGGCCCGACACCAGCGATAGACCGCACCTCGTCGGGAAACCCTGGTACTACGGGAGCATCACACGCTCGCAGTGCGATACTCTTCTCAACCAGCATGGCCATGATGGCGATTTTCTCATTAGAGACAGCGAAACGAACGTGAGTCTCATCGATGTGATCATCGTGTCTTTATTATTTTACTCTTTTATTTAACTAGTTGAGATCCTGCGGTCGTTGATACGCGTTAAATTCTAGAGTATTGAATTCCAGATAATTTTTTTTTACACGGATATAAATCAATGTCACTACATCTATTATTTTTCACATATTCTACTCTGTTACGTGACAGCGCTGTATAATAAGAATATTTTTCATATAGAATGAGATTGTCACGTTTGTCCCTCTTCATAAAAAAGATTAGTCACGTTTAAGATTTAAAGTCGGGTTTCCGATATTCTGATTGTCTTATGTTTTTGTTTGGATTTTATCGTATTTAGTCAAATTCATTTGATTTATCCTATTTACAAAAATTGAATTATCAGACGTACAATACAATGTAATCGCTTTACAGTGATCCTAATTGTTTTATTTTGATCATTCAAGTCAAGTTTATTCTTTAAAAATAACTACCAAAAGAACTAAGAAATTAACTTGCCATATTTAATAAAATATTCGATAATTAATTCGCATACACGAACGACACAAATTTAAGGACGACGAAAATTGTGCAGTATTGGTTCATCTCATTTTTTTATTCTAAATCTATCGAGAAAAATATTTGCTACATCAAAATTCTGAAGAGATTAAATTATTAAATTATTAGATAAGATAATTATTATTAGAATAAATTCTTTGATTTAATTAAATTTTTTAATTTTCAGATGGGAGATTACTCGGTGTCGTTGAAAGCTCCAGGACGCAACAAACACTTTCGAGTACATGTCGAGGGTGCCTTGTACTGCATCGGTCAGAGGAAATTTTTCACTCTCGATAGACTGGTCGATCATTATCAGCGTGCTCCGATTTATACCAACAAGCAGGGAGAGAAATTGTATCTGGTGCGTCCACTGCCCCAGGGTAATCAGAGCAGCAACGGTTGCTAAGTCGATGCCGGCCAAACCACGTCGAGGATTCGACGCCATGCAGACGGAAAAGACGGTGACGAGGACGAGGATGACTGCAAGTACGAGTACGAGAACTACGAAACGAGAGGAAAAGGAAACGTGGCCCGCGCTGTTTTTCTCTGATTGCTTTGGGAAAATCGCCGAAGATCAAACCCTTTTACCTTTCTCATCGGCGAATCGCCTGCCTAGTAATATCACATTATCATCATTCATCATCATCATCACCATCTCGTACGTTTATACATAACAGTTAACAAGCGATTGGTGAAACTCGTATCTTAGTCTTTCGATAATTTGTCCATTTTTACCGCTAATTAATTTATTACTCTAAGTAATATAGTAATTACCGATTGGACGCTTCCGAATCCATCCGATTGATAGTGAACCGAGTGTGAAGTGAAATTTCGCAAGGAAGCGAGGAGCGCGTTGTGAAAATAACAGCGCGAGACACGACGCATCGCGATGAAGTAAATAAGAAGATAACGGCAGCTACGTGACAGCCATTCTAATTGACACGAGGGCTTATCTCTTTTTTTATATCAATGTAATTGTACTACGATGACACGACTGATCATGTTATTACAATTTTAATATATATATATAGACAACACGTATTCTAGCCTGCAATTATAACGATCAATTTATTATTACCATGATCATTATTAACGCAAGAACAGAGAGGAAAAGAAAAAACTACGGAGGGTCTCGAGATCCGAAACGGTAATAAGTTGAGAAGCAACAAAGACTAAGTGTTCATTTGTGATTTTGTATTTATTAGAAGGATTTTTAAGTAAATAAACCGTATTTAAGTGTGTATATTCGGTCACCGCGATTTTTTTTTTTAAATCCGTAGCTTTTGTATATTTTTATCGCAGGAACGGTTACTCGCTCGTCGATGAGCCTCGGCTCGTTTCTTTTTCTGACGCGTTGCTCCTAGGATCATTAGGGACGATAGGTATCCATTTATTAGTACGATTAGTAACAAATATTAATCTTTATTTCAACGTGTATATTATATTCATAAATAAAAGTATTACGTCAGTTATGCGAATAAAAAGAGGGTGGAGGAAGAGAGGAGAGGATCCGGGAGTGCTCTGAATGAAGGACAAAGGTCGAGGGTTCGGGATAAAAGTTAGTTGGCGCAAATAGCCAATGGAGCTCGTGAAAAATAATAGTTTTTTCTAAACTACATATACGTATTTTAGCATTGCATTTTTTTTGTTCGTTCGTAAGTTGGCGCGTATCGGGTTTCCCGCGTTGGATCATAAGAAAGGGTTGTTGGAATTCCTGGCCATGTTACCAACTCCGGTGCCCACCTGTCGGCGAAATGATATTTTAGGGTCGTTTTTTAAAATGAAAAAGACGCTGACTTGCACTCGTGACTCACCATGAAAGGATTCGCATGGTAGGACGAGACGCTCGGCTGCCAGACTTTTCCCGAGAGAGGCGTCGTCAGTTGACTAGATGGAATTACATCCACGGCACTGGGTGAGCCCATTCCTGGCCACTGAGATTCTACGAAACGCAAAGATCGAGTTTGAAATTTATGAAAAGTCGAATTAAAAGCATGAGAACTTGCTTCTCGAAATTTTGTGCTTCTCACCGTTATTCGTCGAGAATTGAGTGCTCCGGAAGGGATTCGCCGAGTTGCACAGAGGACTCTCAACCGACTGGACGTTGTTATTCAAGAAATTGGACGAGGGTCGCCAAAGAGCATCGCTGGCGAAGGGATTTGCCAGCAGATGAGTTTGATTGTTGCTCGGCCAAAGTGAATTTGAGGCTGAAATTTGAGAATACGAGTAAGAGCGAGTTCTCGACTCCGAAGAATTCAATTACGTACAATTCGCGTTCGAGTTCGTGTTCCAGGTTGTGGCTGTCGTTGAGGCCTCGTCCTTGAGTTGAGTCTGCTTCATGAGGCAATCGAGGTCCTTCAGCGCGGCGTACCTGTCCTCGGAAGGTGGAGCATTCGCACAGTTATTACGATTTGGAGAGTTGTATGCTCCGAAGGATTGATCCAACTTTGACGATGTATCGGAACCTGGTAAAAAAAAAGAAATTACATCTCCGCGGAAATTCATTTACCTCTGCATTTTTGTAATTTTGACTAAACGATAAACGTCCGAACTGACTATTGGAGGAATCGAAGGCAGGATTGTTGTCGAAATTCGCGAACGACGCCTGGGGCACTATCGGCTGCGCGAAACGCGAGGTCGTCGTCGCGGCTTGAAATGGATCAGGAAGCTTGCTGAAGTCGGCGACAAAGTCCGCGACGAAGTCACCGCTGAAAGCGTCCACGGGCTCTGGCAAATTCTTATTTTTCTGGCTATTCGGAACGGGCAGAGTCGCGAAAGTTCCCGCCTGCGGTACTCTCGGAATGCTCGGCTGGACCGACCGTACGGTGTTGCTCGTTTCGCTCTTTTGATTTGTATTTTTGTTCGAATTTTGATTCAGAGACGGATCCAGGAACCACCTCTTGTGCTCGTACTTGGCGCTCATCAGATCCTTCATCTTTTGTTCATCCTTGATGTCAAGATTCTGGGGTAAGCTCGAATCCACCAGACCGAGCCATATCCTCTTGCAATGCTCGTTCCCTCGCTCCCTCACAAAGTCTATCTCCTCTTGGGTAAAAGTCGCCATCGAGATGGATTTCACTCTGTGCGGCGGAGTCAATCCTCTCCTGTTGAAAAAAATTTGAATTTTAACATCCACATGTTGAACCTTAATCTCATATCTTACGAAGCTCTCAAGTTTTTTTTAAACTCATAGAAATACAAAGAGAGGCGTAGATCAGATAAAAAGTTAAAAACTATGCTCGATCTTTGTCTCTCGTATACTTTTTTTTAATCTTTTCAGTAAAGAGCGTGACGAGTAGGATTAAAGTGTAATCTTGGCTCGTGCAACAACAGCTTTACAAGAACTATAAAGCCAGAGATTCGCTTAAGAAAAAAAATTGACATTTGGCTGCGAATTGGCCAACTGTTGCTTCAAATGAAAATGATAGGGTAGAAAAATAGAGAAACCGCGTGATTAATGACCAAGTGAGGACGTCTGTGTCCGAAGAGTGTCAGAAATTGACGCACGCGATCGTGAGCGCGTGGTGAGATAGTAAAACTCATGCGGGCGAGCGTTCGAGGAGGACGGAGGGAAGGTGGCTGTGAACGATAATGTGCGAACCCGTCGGAGCGTCGTTCCGTTACTTTCGATAAGGAATTTGATACGGAGCGCGACAGGAAGTAGACGAGATTCGGAGAAGTAAGAGCCGAGCGTACGAGGCAACGCGGAAAGATCGAGGATATTAAAAAAAGAAGGAAAAAATACCTCAACGCGAAAAAGGACGGGATTCGCAGGATGTCATAGCATATATATGGAGGACAGAGTGATATTTTACTTACAGCATACCGGAACAGGACGTGCAAACGAAGGATCCAATGGTCATATTGACATAGGTTGGTCCTCGCTGCCGGCAGTCAAAGCACTCCTTGTTGGAAGTTTGAGACACCAATTCGCGCAATATCTTGAGATGTTTCTCATCCTGCTTTCTCTTGGCGGACGCCATTGTACCGAGTGGGTAGGGACGACGAGGTTGTCGTCTCTCCTCTCCGTTTTATCGCGTTCTCTCTCGATCAGGAGAGCGAGCGAGAGTCCAAACGTGCTGGCTGCGCTCGGTGAACTGAGCAAGACACGCTCGCATTCACCATAGAGGATCGCGGAACGCCGTCATCGTGTAGAGCGTCGAAAAACGCATCGCGCACACTTGACGTCGTCAACGCCGTCACACCAACGCACAATAGCCGCGATGCCCCTCTTTCGGTTTTTCCAGTCAACGGCGACCAGTGGCCAGCGAGGGACAATAAAAAAAAACGAGAGAAATCTCTCGATTCTTCCTCTCTCTCTCTCTCGCACTCTTTCTTTTCGAAAGGTCAAAAAATTGGCCTCCCCTGCATGTATTCCCCTTCCCCTCGGTGTTCCTTCTCCTCGATCGTGTGTCCCACCTTCGGAATTCGTCTGCGACGTAAGTGGGATATAAATATTGAAGGTACAGCTGTATATGGCTTGTTAGCAAACGTAACGAGCGCGCATCGCCGTTGGCGCAAAACTGCAACGAGAGACCGCAGCGAGGACTACGTAACGAGTCTCCCCCGTTTTTTAAAAAGATGCATAGCAAGGTGCACACGCATTCCGCGATGAAGGAACGAGAGCCAGGCGACGAGCGCTGTGAGCGCTTCTCCCCCTCCCTTGCGGCTTGTCACGATCAGCTGGACTGCCGTGCGTCAGTCAAATTCTCGGAGATCCGTCAGCTTTGAAATAAAAAACAAGGAAAGAATCCGATGAAATGACAAATCGATTCGTTGGGTTTTTTCCATCGGCCTTTCCCTAATCGCTTGGATAAAAATTATTTGAAATTGGCAAGGCTCTCGGTCGTCTCTTCGGTTATCGGACTTGAGAGAGGACGCGACTGCGCCAAGAGTCCGTTCGTCCTTCGACAAAGCGACGCTGACGGGCGGCACCGTGCAAGCGAGCGAGCGGAGCAATGCGCGGCCAGCCCCGTTGAGTGGGGGAATTGTCCGATCAATCGTGTTTAGGTGTCCGTTGAGTTCGCACTCGCGCTACAACAATTCGTTCACCCGTCTATGTTTTTGTCGCGTATTAGCGAATCGAACTGTCAATAAAGGCTCTTATCGCTTTTAAGAGCCAGCTGATTAACTGTCACACTTGTAACAGATAATATTTGAAGAGAAAACCGACGCCAAAATGACGATCATCACGAAGGCGATCGGCGAGAAGAAGCCCACTGATAAAATGGAGCAGCCATTGGTTGTCGACTGTGTTCCAGAGGTCAGTCAGCATCATATATTAATCTCAACCCGTGAACTTCCTTATCTCAATTCTCCTCGATGTTTTTTTGTTTGTTTACTCTTGTTATTATTATTTATTTTTCGCTCGACGCATCGATCGCCGCAGCATCGAATTTCCGTCTTATTCCGTTACATCTGGTGATCGATTCATTTTTGTAACGAAATAATGCAGGTCAATTCGTCTATATGTTGCTATGGAGAAAAGTGTTTTTCGTGGGGGAGTATGAAACGCCGGAAACAGTAATCTCGTTTGCGGTGCATCGTTATCTCGCCCGACTCATCGCTGTAGAACGGAAAATGTCGCATGATCCAATTTTTCAGGGAAGAAAAAAAAAAGCATTCGGAGTCTGTAATGACGGAGAAAGGTCGGTAAAGGAGAAATGCACTTTTTTATGGTAAAAGGGCGACTGACGGATAATTGTGTACAAACACGGAGCGAAACTCACGCGTGCTGAACTTACCCAAGGGGGCGTCGTTGTGATAACAAGCTCGATAAACAATCATAAAAAACTCATGAAAACAAATTATTTTGTTCAACATTCAAATAAAATTAATTAACAAAATCTCTAAGACGGATACGCTGATTAATATAATTTTAATATCAATTAACGAAGCTTTATTTCATCGAAAAAATATTTCGAGCAGATGAAAGTGGTTTAACTATATGAAATGAATTGAAATGTAATGTTGATTTTAAAAATTCCAGGTGGAGGCGAAGACTCCTGGAGACCCAGAAGCCCAGTGGCCGCCTCGAGGAAACAACGATCCGCACCTGGGGATCAAGGATCAGTTCTTCATTCTGCAGCGGGCGAGTCTCTACCCGAGTTCCCGGAAGCTTTACTGCTTGCTCGTCAGCGCTATCTTCGGAATGGGAATCGGAGTTATCGGCGGGATGTACGTATACAGGCACTACGCCCGGGATCAGATGCACAGATTTTCCACCGGGTGGTACAGCATCCCCTACGAGGGCAGCAACAGATCGCCCCTGGATACTCAGGCTTACTCCGATCATTATAAGGCTGAGAGCGACAGTCTCGATCTCTGGAAGCCTCTTGATAACAACTACTTCAAGGAACGCTTTGAAATTGACCTTGACAAGCATTACGAAGAGATCGACGTTCCCGACTTCCGGGGTGGTCGCCAGGGTCGATTCATTCACGACTTTGTTCTGGTTAGTTATTTTTTTGTGAAATCGTTGTAGGAGTATATTTCTCGATCATAGTTACGGGAGCTAACTATAATCTTTGACATTTATTTCCCGTAGACACCGATAGATTTTGACGGATGGACATTTTTACGTCCGTACAAATGCATATCTAAAGACATGATAGTGTCTTGACGCCAAGTAATAAAAAAACCGATATAAAAATTAAAAATTGTCAAGACGATGCCCCGTTTTTTTACAATAAGATTGCATTTTTTTGAATTTTTTAATAAACTGCTGGGGAAAAAATTCTGAGAAGTACTGAAAAGAAAAATTTCGGTGGGGTCACTCTCGCGGAGCCGAACAATGTAACCAAAAGATGATGTTTGAGTCTCGTCCGTGAGAAAAAATCCTACAGGTTTTTCTCTGAAAATATTTAATTAATTTTTTCACGTTGTTTTCTTTTCAAGAGTAATTTGATTCTCTTATTGTTTTCTAAAATATTAAAAATTATCGAAAAAAGCGAATTTATTTTTCGTACGTCTCTTACACTCGGATGGGTAATACGTCATCTTCTCATATGCGGAAATTCGAACTTTTGCATTCGCAGTATAGTTGATAGGGAAACGTGTTTTTAAAACGTAGTTTTATGTGCGAAGTTATCTCATGCAACTGGTAATCGTTGCCACATGTGCAATTCATCGCTCATTTTCCGCACATACATCAGATCATGATAATCTCATTTGTTTGAAATATTACTTCATCGTATTTTATAAAATTATTATAATGAATATTTTATCTTTCAAGTAGTAAACAATTTTTTAAAGCTCTTTTTAATTTCGATAAATATGATTGGGATTTAAAAAAGATTTAATTTCGAAAATTTGCAGAATCTGACCGGAATCATCGACATCGACGGTCACTGCTGCTTCGTCATGCCGCTCAATCGCAAGAGGGTCCTACCACCGCGGAACATGGTGGATCTGCTCATGAGAATGCACAATGGTTATTACGAAGTCGACACGGAGGAGGTCAGAGAAACGATGAAGGCCGTCCTTCCTCCAATCTTTGACCTGTCGACCGTTGGTACTTTTATCGCTAGAGAGTGCAAGCACATGCCTACCTATCGTTTGGAGAAGGTCAAGTACAATGGTGAGAATCATGCCGGTAAATAACACTTTTGATTTGAATTTTTATTTTAATAATAATCTTGTTTCACTATGGATCATTGATATTTAATTTAAATTTCAGGCATCGTGAAACGCGACGCACCAGCAGACACCGTCTACGGTCACTTTGCCGGGATGGGCATAGACAAGTTTGAGATTATAAATCTGAACGACATCGTTCAGAAGAAATAGATTTATTCAAGAAGTGAGATCGCGCCGATGTGCGAGCCTACACGTCCCTATCCTCCCTTCTTTAAGTCCGAGAGAATAAAGTCTCTTCACCCATTCGAAGTCCCGATTCCCCTCGTAAGAGTTGTTTAGTGACGCTAGAAAAAGCCTTGTCGCGATTCGTCAGATTCTATCGTAAACGCGGGAACACGTTCGTTTGCGTTCGATCAGCTTTCTCGGATTCGGAGCTCCGTTTTTATCTCTTTCCCATCCCTCGAGCACATTCCAGTTTATCGAGTCTCTCGCTCGTTTCGTTCGCTTCGCGTGAAGCTCCTGTGATTTTCGTCTCTCCCGAGCTTCGAGCTCCAATTACCCTCACATATCCCATTTCTCCTCGGAGCAGATTATTTGTATATACTGTTTTTTTCCCTTTTGACGCGATAACGTCTTCAACGGTGGAACGAGGTGCATGTTAAGAAAGTGATTAAATTTTAATACGTACAAATCGTGTTTGAATCATACTAAATATCTACGTGCTCCCATTTCAACGGTAACTGACGTTATCACGTTTAAAACTTTTGTCCGTGTTTTCGGACACGCTCGTCGATCAGCGATTTTTTGATAAATATAAACATTGTAACCCCACTCTCGGAGAAGTTCAGGGCGCGTTCTTTCTGCAACCGTCTAGCTTGTCGCACTGTATTACATGAAATTTCGACTTCTCGGGATATTGAACGTCACGGTCGCAAGAGGAACGGCGGAATATCGCCCTTAGAGATGGAGGATTTAGTTTTTCGAGCTCTGAATATAATGATGAAGAGGAATCGCGACGCTCATTCTTACACAAAAAATTGTGGGGTTTCGAAAAGTGTTAAAAAATTACACATTTTTATATCGTTCATCGTCACGTTCGGAACCCTTTAGTCAACACCCGTACCCAAACTAGATTACAATCCCATGGTTAATTTTTTACGCGTTCTCTCAATAAGCGAGATAAGAGTAAATTAACTAAATTGAGAAATTTTTGTATTTCTACGCAAATCGTGTGTATTGCCTCGAATATGTACAATTCCCGAATCCAACGAAGTTGAGAAACGTAAATACAAACCGTAGCGACGAAAGTAATTGTCTTCGCTAGTTATTTGCACGTCTACGATAGAACATGCTGCACGAAAATGCAACAGGATAACGTTCTAAAATCGTGTAACTTTATAAACTTAAATACCGCATATCATTATGGGAGAGCGAGCGCCGCGATTTCTCTTCGGGTGGAGGAACTTCCTCTCACTGATTCCTTCGACCTCAACCTTCTTCGGGAATATAGTTATAATGTATATATTTACCGATTTTTTTCGTTCTCTCTTCGGTACTGTTCTCGTTGAAGCGGCGATCGCGAATTATCATGTTGAAAGTACGAGAGGGACACACCGATTTGTTCCGCGCTCACGCGGCAACGGCTCACAGACGAACAGACGGAAAGAATCAAGCGAGTCCAGAAGTGAGGCGATTATGAAAAACAGTCTGTAGACTATGATAATCCATCTTAAACTTTCGTTTACCAAAGCCGTTACTGTAATTCTATAAATGTACGTATGTGTATATTGACGAAATAAAGAAAATGTATTATAAAATTCTTTCGACTTGAATTTATTTGCATAGATCTCTCAAAATTTTTATAGGCTGTGTTGTAAGTTGTGGACGATATCGCATACAAATTTCGGAGAATTTAAATTAAATCCCTAAATGTGGAGTGCTGTCTGTAATTGTCAAGTTATATTAGCGTGTGCCATGTCCGATATCGCTTTCTGTCTAAGACTGTAGAATTTTTTTACCCATCTATCGAAACGAGCTTCTCGATCGGTTGTTATCTGAAACATTTTGTGTTGTTAGATATATATAAAATTAATTTTTTTTTTTTTCATCGCTTTTTTAAAAATTAATTACCGATGTGTGAAATATGCTTTCTGTCGTCTCAGTCGGATTTTTCACCGCCGGTGCCTGGATCGTGTCTGCTGTGACATCAATCACGATGTTTCGGAATTTATTCTCTGTACTCGTTGCTGAGGAAGAAAATGCTCGCGGAGTGAAACTGTCTGCGTTTATTTCGTCCAAAACGCTCTCCTTGATTCTAGGCTCTATTGAAAATTCGTCTGCAAAAGGAAGATTATTGTCATTTACCAAAAAGTGAAAAGTGATAAATTAATAATAATTTTGCAAAGTCCATAAATATCTACCTCTAGGAAATGAGGGAATTGTTTTTTCAATCATAGGTTTAATATTTGACTGAACGCTGCTCGATCTGCTTGATGATTTTTCCCTAGAAGGCGACCTGCCTTTTCTTCTATTCTTCTCCGGAGAATAAGATCTCGACTTCTTTGACCGATATCTTCTACGATTTTCTCTGTCCTTCGAGTTGCCTCTGGATGATCTGTAACTTTTGGATGGCCTGTCACGGTCTCTGCTCTTTGATCTCGTTCGATGACGTCTTCTCGTTTTGTGTTTTGATCCACGTTTTTTGTACGAACAACTGTCACTCGAATCAGTGCTGCTGGATCTATAATTATGACAAGAAATAGGTTCACAAAATTTTCTCGTCTAATTTGATGTTTTTGAGTATTTTTTCTTTGAGTGAAACACGAATAAGTACTCGATTAGAGTTTTTTTTAAATTATTGTAATTAATGTAATTTCTTCATACCTGGATCTTCGGTAATGTTTTCGTCGATGTCTGCTGCTTCGATCCGAATCCGAATCACTTGAATATCTAGCCATTTTTGTGCTAAATTATTATTGAAAGATAAATTTATATCAAAGCAGGTAGAAGTTCGTCAATTTGACAACGAATGTTGTTTGAGGTTATTGCAGTGACAAGGCGATTTGTCACTAAAATTCCCTATAAACTCCCTAGGCTTTTTCTACGAGCGCGATTCTCCGGGACGCAGCGCACACGAACGGACGTGTATTTTCAATCATGGCTCTTGTTGACGTGTGTGGAATAAACTCGATCGTGAATTTCAATTCACAAGCTGAAAAGAATGGCATTCAGAACGATGTCGAGTCCTACAGTCGTAATTTCTACAATAATGCCAGTTTGTCAATTCAGCCAAATTTCCAGGTGAGTTCTCGATGAGTTTTCTAATTTCTAACCTCTCATTGCGAAAACTTCGCCGGAATATGCAAACTCACTCTCCGGGTATAAAAGACTTTCAATTATTTAACATCGTACATTATAATTGAAAAATAATTTTGTTACATATAAATTTAAATAATCAATAAACTTTAAAGATTAAGTTTATTACACTTGTGTTGATGCAAAAGAAAAACTTGACATTTTTAGGTTGCTGTAGAATTATATTTATTTTGTTTATATCGTTCACAGGCATCTGAGGATATGATGGACGATAATGGTAAAAGTATAAAAATCAAATTCGATCATGGAACAACCACCCTTGGTTTCCAATACAAAGGTGGAGTAGTTCTCGCCGTTGATTCACGTGCTACCGGGGGTCAATTCATTGGTAAAATTCTCAAACATTTACATCATGATTTTCAGAAGCTTTCGTGAAATAAGAAAAGAGTTTAAAGATTAAATTTAATTTCTATAATTAAAGGTTCGCAGACGATGAAGAAAATTGTAGAAATAAATGACTACCTTTTGGGAACTCTTGCTGGAGGAGCTGCTGATTGTGTTTATTGGGATCGCGTTTTGGCAAAGCAGTGTCGTATGTACGAGCTGCGTAATCGCGAGCGCATTTCCGTAGCGGCAGCCAGCAAGCTAATGTCAAATATGGTTTACAACTACAAGGGAATGGGCATGTCAATAGGTAATTTTTAATCCTTAATAATCACACTTATCTGGTAAAACATGGGTCAAATTGATCCTGGCTATTTTTTCAAACTGTAGATACAAAAAATCTATCAGTAAGATAGCAATGAAAAACTCATGGTTGTATTCTATCTATTGTAATGTGTGAAACATACTGTTTTGGCAAAAATCGAATGATATGTAAAAATGTAACATGTAAAAAAGGGCACGATTTTATTGAACAAAACAAGTCGGGAATTAGAATATTTTCTTACTTTAAAAAAATAGCGTCGACAATTATTTTTTCCGAATTTTTATTACAAATAACCAAAAAATAGCTTTATGGAAAAAATTTATCTTCGTGCACTTTTCAAAAAACGTATAAAAGTGAACGGTGCGTCATTTTGACCGAGTATATGCCGAAGAAATTGTTACTCAAAAATAATATTCCATGTAAAATTCACATCATTTTTTTCGGATTAGGAATGATGCTCGCCGGTTGGGACAAGCGTGGTCCAGGACTCTACTACGTCGACTCCGAGGGCACGC
The DNA here is from genome assembly GCA_030522605.1 of Cremastinae sp. B BG-2022a. NCBI lineage: Eukaryota > Metazoa > Arthropoda > Insecta > Hymenoptera > Ichneumonidae > Cremastinae sp. B BG-2022a. Next base: position 73,824 of record JAPYYX010000090.1, read on the forward strand.
GAACTCCCGGCAAAGTCTTCAGCGTCGGATCCGGCTCGACGTTCGCGTTCGGTGTTTTAGATTCCGGATACCACTGGGACCTGTCCGACGAGGAAGCTTACGACCTGGGTCGCCGATCGATTTATCATGCTACTCACAGAGACGCCTACTCGGGTGGAATAGTTAGAGGTACACTTTTGTTTATTTATTTATTTTCCTAATATATTTCAAATGTTTAAATTCATATTTGAAAATAATTTGCGCAGTTTATCACATGAAATCCACCGGATGGGTGCACATTTCCGACGAAGACTGCAAAGATCTTCATTATCGTTACGCGGAGGAAAAACTCCAGGGCACTTCGAAGTAAAGGGAAGAAATTTTGCGCCACGATTCATGAATTCCTTATAATTTATCGGAAATTTCGTTCAGATTCTTTTGTAAACCTTAAATATAACGCGATATGAAAATAAATCGCTGGAAAATGTCTTTAGACTTTATTTATAACCGTGACGTGGAAGTAGTGGAAAATGGAAGTTATTGAATAACGTCATCGAGGATAATGGACTTTATGCATGTTTCACGAAACAAACGAAATGGGCCAGGAGAGCAGTCGGCGGAAAACGGCGATCGATGAAAATCTCAAATTAATACGCCGAGTGGACGAGAGCGTGACACAGTCGAGTTCTATTTCTGATTCATTGAACGTCGGACGAATCGATTATCGAAACTATTCCTCCCGGGGCACTGACAATTCGAAAACTATCGACAAAGGAAGCAGAAAAACGAATGAAAAAATGAACCTCGATCTCTTTGGGTTTTTATCGAATTTACATCTTTATTAAACAAATACAGTTGACGTCTTAATAATATTTATATGTCGCTTGGTGATTTTTTCTATTCAATCTAGCCTGTGCATTTTTTTTTCTTCATATATAATATGCGTGTATGTGTGTGATCTACCGTTGCGTATTTGTTACACGATTTTTTCATTAAATTATCTTTATGTTTTTCTTCACCCTCTTATTTTTCTCTTCAAGTCGGAAAGGAACAAGGTAATTTGACATTATGTGTGCGTCACGGACGAATAATTTTGAGTAACTCAGCATGTCACATTAAAAATGAGATTTCTTTTTTTTATCCTCGAAACACATTAGCATTCATTTTATTTTATGTTACTCGTGATTAGTTTTCTTTTTTTTACTTCCGCTGTTTTTTTTTGTCGCTTAAACGTACGATTATCAGATAAATCTTATCAGCTACGAAACGATTCATTTGTGACGGAATACAATCTTATTCTTTTTAACTTACGAATTTTTATTTATTCTTTTTTTTTCATTATTCTCATTTTAATTTATCCCCACGTTCTTTTTATCTTCACACGTTCTGACCGATTACGATACGAAAGAATTGCCAACACTTGATCATTTTCTAACACGAAACTCTAATTACGACACTTGTGTGTGTGTGTATGTGTTTGTGTCTGTGACATCTTTATTCCAATTTTCAGGACGTAGTGAAGTATAGCGAAGACCACCTTTAGCCAGGTAAGATAAACTTATGACTTTATTAGCATATGTACGTTTCTTTTTTTTTCATCTCGTATTATTTTCATCTTTTTTTTTTGAGAAGCGATATTCGGTCTGTAGAATGCTGAAAGGGTGCTAATTGTTTTGTTTTTTAGAAAAAGCCAGTTTACAGTTCGTGTGAAAATTTTCATAATTCGCAAGTATCTGCGATTTCGAGAGGATGCGAAAATGAGAGACTCGTCGTTTTCCCTTTTTCTTTTGTTTACCCCGATGGAAATCTCGGCCAACGACGGAGTCTCCAAGTCACGTGACTCGGTCGTAATCACGACCGAAGTTTTTCCTTCGGTTTTATTATTCCGGCAGGGGAAAAGAGTTGAGCCGGGCGAGTTTTATGCGCGATTCGTGTAGGAAATAGGCTTGAAGGCGTTATGCGAGTTCCCTACATATTTAGCAGCCCGAAAAATATGACATTTCGTTACAAATTCATATTTATATCATTCGCAAACAGCATATTATATATACATAGACTTGTTTATGCTCGTGTTTCATGTATGCGTGTCAGTTTTTTGTGTTTCTCGTGTGCCATTCCTCCCTCATAGTTTTCTCAAGTGTAATATATATATTTATAATAATATATAGTATATTCTAAACGGATTTCCTTCTTCTATAGTCTTTTGCATGATTAAGTACATTTTTCTCGGACTCGTCCTCTTTTTCTGTTTTTTTTTTGCTTTTTTTTCGTTTTAATTTTTTTCTTTTATCTCTGCTGTAGACACCTATACGTAGCTCACTCTACAGCATGTATCAACAATAATTAATCTTTCTTCAGTGTTTTTTTTTCTTTCTTCGATTTTAATCTCACTCTGACTTATTTCTTTCGTGTTTCTTTACTCATTAGTCTCGCCGAATTCGGGTCGTAACTTTTTCTCCTTTTTTTCTGTTCTAATTTTCCTTTTTTTTTCGCGTTGAGCAATAAGCCCAACGGAATTTCGAATAAGAAAAAAGGTCGACTGGAAGTAAGATCGTGACAATTATTATTCATTCTCTTTTTTACGGATTATTTTTGGTACGATGAATATCAGTGATGAGAATCGTCGTTCTCGAACGAAGCGTCACATTTTTTTCCACGTTTTATTTTTCGCTCGCCGAGGCGTACGAAATTTCGATTTGCTCTCTTGCATTCGTTCGCTGCGTAAAAAGGTAGGAAATTGCTGTTAGACGTACGATATCGATTGTTTTTTTTTCTCTCTCTCTCTCGCTCGCTCGCTCTCCCGACATCGAAGCACGATATTCGCTCATGCAAACCGGTTTTTCATTTTCCGCTCAAAGTTCGTTATATATATGAATTATATTTGTTTTTTTTCCCTTGATTTCTCGGAAGAAAAAGCGAAACTGAGTAACAAGAAAGACACGATGTAATGCGATATTCTCAATAAAGACGATAACACTACGTACTTTTTTTCATCATTTATCTTAGTTAACTCGTGTTAACGAAGGCAGATCGCGAGGTTTTCATTCGATACTAAAAAATCGCTCAAGCTTTTATTCTCACGGATCGACAACGTCATATTTTCTTCGTGACCCCCTCGATTTTCTAGTTAGGACATAAATTCAACATTCGGGACATTTTTTCACAATTGTACAGATGACAATTCTTAATGCATAAATTATTATTATTATTACAAGTATACGATAGTAAACAAAAGAATCAAAATTCGAATATTTCCTTAGATCGAGAAAAAACGGGAAAACATTTTTCTCCAATCGAGTGAACAAAAATTTAACATGTAAAGGTTAAACATGTAATGAATATAAAACTTGAAAGAAAGGACGGTACGTTACTGGTGAAAATTTCAACGAATCATATAGAACAAAAAATCCGCATCACGCTCGTTAATATACATATATCATTTTTTCATTAATTTTTTGTTTTTTTGGAATTTGAAAAACTGTGTTTTTGTGTCTGTGTTGCTTTTCTCTCTTCATTCCTGTCTTTCTGGTCTGAGAGCCCCCTCCCCCCGATAAAAATGATATGATATGCACATTGGAAAAATAAATTATCTCGTATTTATCTAAGAATATAGATTATTCGTACACAAATCATTAGAACTAGATGTCATGGTAGTTATAAGTACATACACGTGTGTTTTTATTTTTACTTTTTATTACTTTTTTTTTCCTTTCATTCGACCAATCGTAAACCCCCTCTCTCACGAATCGCGGCTCTTCTTTTTCTCGACGTTTCTCCGCCTTTCACGTGTCTGTCATTTTCGCATCTGACGATGCAAATCTCGTTTTTTTTTTGTCCGACCAGCGATCCACGAAGATCGGAGACGTGCTTTTTCCCAACTTTTGTATTTTCGAGCAAAAATTGAAGGCCTGGAATCGTTTCGAGTAAAAAAAGAGCACGTGACCCGGTTTCCTTGAAACAAAAAGACTCAAGGTGGATTTTTTTTTCTTCAATCGTTAATTTTATGGTTGAACTATTCGCTTTTATTTTGTTCGACAAAGCAGCATTGCATTCGAAGACACTGGGCAAGGTAACAGAGAAAATTTGTCAAAAATGCTCATCACTTATCGTTAACGCAAGGAAATTCCTCATCGAAGGAGAGATTATCGTTAAATGTTAAATGTAAAATTAAAAAAAAAAGATAAAATAAAGAATCAAGTCGAATATGAAGCTTTATGGTGGCGAGATTCGATCGGTATAGGCCTAAGAAAATCTTATTGAAAATTCTCAATGCACGGTTGCGAGGGTTCGCGCTTTCCCCTTTTGTTCATGTTCCGTAGTCACGACAAAAAATTTTTTTCTCGACTTCGATTGGCTAATTAAAAAAATAATAAAATAATTAAAACTACGATTGCTCGATGTTTTCAAAAACATTTGAAATTGCACCGCAAATTGCTTCGAGGGAAAAAATCATTCAGGCCGTGAAACTTGGAAATTTTTTTCAAAAAACGAAAATAATCGCCATCGTGCTCATACTTTCTCGCTTAGAATTTTAACGATCGTTTTAGCGATCGTTTTGGTCGCCGGATGAGCAAAATTTGAGAAAGCCGAACTCGCTCGCGTCCCGAGAAAATTCTCTCTTCGTTTTCTTTTCCCTCGTTTCGCGCAACTCGTGTGAAATTCGTATTACAAACTCGTTTTTTTTCCTCTACGGAGTGATAATGTTCCGTAACTTCGACGGTAAAATGCGACGATATCGCTTTATAAAGATACAAGATAAAAAGTAAGCTCAATTACGGAGAACGATCACAATCGATCCAGACGTTCGCTGGATTTGTACAAATTCTTTCGGCTAAAATCATACTCAGAGATTCATTGTGACTCCCGTATAAAAAAACTATTTTCTTCCCCTCGAATCCTGCCTCTTATCCTCGACCAGTCGATTACAGTCTTGTAAACGAACGCTAATCCGGAATTAATTTATGGCGAAATTTTGATCGAGACTCCATCGAGATTTCAACCTCTCGACGATCATAAAATAATAATAATTGTTTTACTTTACTTAAAAAGTACCGATAGCACTATTCTCCGTTCTACATGAATGTTACAGAAATAAATGCGCTTATAATTAATAAAAATTAAAAAAACGAAAGAGAAAAATATTGCGACTGGGTTATGGCGACATTGATTCACAAATTTTTCAAATGGTTCTCGTTCTAGAATGTTCATCGATCCACGGGATTACTTTTTCGTCTTCTCTACAAAGAATCGGTAGAAAGAGTTTTTATATTCCAAATTTTCTTTTCCCATTCGCTCGGACGATTATATATTTTTGCACGTTTCTTCATATTTTCTCTCTTTCTTCAAATACGGTGCTCAAGCGGAGTAACTAACGGCTAATAATTATTTAAGAGTGCGTTAGACTAAAGTTCCATCTATTAGGACGGATACGGTATGACGCGGCTACTTCCACTGACCCAATTCTGTGTATTCCTTTCCCTCGTTCATCCCTCTCTTCCTCTATGAAACCTTTTGCCCGTTTGTTCAAGTCTGATGAACGGAAGAGAGAAAAGAAAATAAATGAAAACGAAACCGGGACCCTGGATAGGGCGGAACACCGACTATTTTTCCAACGGTCTGTTCGATCGATCAATGATTGTTACGGTATCGAAAAAAAAAAAATTAATAACGAAAAATATTTTCAATCCCACGGGTGACGTTTTTTGTCTCTTCGGGAATTTTTTTTATATGAGCCGTAGAAAATTGGCGCGGTGGGTCGTTCTCTAATGTTGCGATGCTTAGTCGGCGAAAAAACTCGTATCAATTATCGAGTATGTTTTCCTCTGTTTCTGGATTTGTTTTCATGTGTGTATGTGTATGCGTGTGTGTGCTTTCGGGGCGAGTGTCTCGCTCGCTCGTCTCTCAATGCGAGATCAACGTGAGGGAAATCCCTCCCTGATTTTCTTCTCGGTACGCTCGTTCTCGTCCTGTCTCATCGCATGAGCGATGCGTATTTAGACGTCGCGGTGATCCCACTCGAGATCGTGGGGTGTGCTGTGGCGCGCGTGGTTCGGCGCGTTCGAGACGCGACAATAATTCTCACAGTCGGTCGTGTCGAGATCGTCGTCCCTGAATGAATCGTCCTCGGAATCCGAGCTCGCGGAGTCGTCCGTGTCTTCGTCGCGATTCTTCAGGTACGCGAGATCCTTCTCGCGCAGCCGGTCCATCGGGTTGACGGTTATCGCGAGGGCCGAGTCGTCCCAGGCCATCTCGGTCTCCGCGGCGAGCTCGTCGCCGGCGGTGCGCCTCTGCTTCGCCGCTCCTCGGACTCTGACGGCACCGACGATGGCCATCAGGAGCAGGAAACCGATGCAGGTTGCCGCGACGATGGTCATGGCGTGGCTACCGCCCACGCTGGACAGAGTATGGGGAGCGTCGTGCGGTAGGTTCGTCGCGTATTCCTCCGGTAATTCCGCATGATGTTGCGCCACTTGAGCGTGTCCGGGCAGCGGTTCCAGGATCTTGACGATCGGAGGATCGTCCGAGGACCAGTGAGGACTCGGTGTCGGTTTCTCCTTCGGATGAATGACGGCGAGCGTCTGGACGTACTCGTTGCTCGCAAATCTGCCGCTCAGCTCGGAGCAAGTGAGCTTGAAGACGCGATCGAGATAGTAAGCCGGCTTGTGATTCGTGTACGTTATCAGACGAATGAGCTGTTGGTAATCGTAAGGCGTGTCCGCGCCCGAAAGTACAACACCGTCGCGATCAACGCGAGCGGTTATCGAGGTCGTACGTCCAAGAGCTTCCGAAGGCAGGCCGAGAGTCTCGTGGTCGGGATTCAGACTCGGGTAGACGCTCACGGCGCAAGCATCCAGTCTCGCTGCAGAGCCTGCGGTGACGCGAGCATCGGGGAAGACTCGGACACCCAGTCGGAAGTCGGCGTATTCACGAGCGACGAAGCCTGTGCCGTTGACGGATATTCCTGGTCGTGGTGGTGGAAGGACCGTTACGTACGACTGTACCGAAGGTACGGCCAGCGGTCGATTCGTAGAACCTTCGCACAGTATCGTGGTATCCAAATGGAAGTTCCGTCTGCCCGGAGTGGGGAAACGTCGCGTATTCGAGTATCCAATTCTGCGGAGAAGCGTTTCTACGTTCGTGCGATTGTCACCGTCGATTCGTACCTGGGTCAGGTCCGAGTTCATCAAAAGCTGAGTTCCTGGCTGCAAAAGATCCATCGGTGGTACGTGAATGCCCTCCTGACATCTGCGCAGACACGTGAGCACCTCGGGTTTCTCGTTTCGATCAACGAGGACGGAGAGCCCAGCCAGGTAACCCCGGAAATTGTGTTTCGTCTTGTTGTCAGATCCTTGCCAGCAAGCTCCAACGACGAGGGTCGTGTTGATTCCCTTTGCCGGGTGCAGAGGCCAGTCGTCGATCACTTCAGGATTCTTATCGTCCACTCGCCACTCCTCGCCGTCGATGAAGAGACTCACATGCGGGAATGCCACCTGGAGCGCGTAATGATGCCACTTATCGTCGCAGACCTGCGGCAACTTCCAACGCCACTCCGCTGGTCTGAAGATGTTCGGATCACCCTCGGAAAAGTCACGGCGAAGCAAAAGTATGAGACGGCAATTTCGGATGAACAGAGCATAGTGATGACGATTCATTTCTGCGAATAAATTCAAACAATTAATTATACTAAATTATCCAACATGAGAAATTACTTTAAAAAGATTTTAGAATAGAAATGTTCTTAATGAGCACGAAAGAAATATAAAAATCTATTCTGCTGACTGTGATCATCGGCCGCGCAGAGAATGTGCTCCTTGACATGAGGATCCTGTCTGGGACGAGGGCGATGTTTCACCCAGACGCCGATGCTGAATTTCTGAGCCAGAGCCGGGTCGAGTACATCCTGTGGTACGATCGCTGCCGAGTTAGTTCCATCGAATTCAAAGATCTCATCCGCCTCTCGACCCTCGTCTCTCGATAGACTCGCAGTCCAGGGTGAATTTGGTCCTGGCGTCGGAAGAAGATCGACGCTGTCGAGTGCAGCTCCGCACAGCTTTCTCTGGCTCCTCACGCCGTAAGTATCACGATCGCAGCCTTTCCCTATGTGATCCGTAGCCAGAGTCAGCGTCGCTCTGATGTTACGCAAAATACACGGAGCGTCGCACAGCTCGAGCTTTGCCGAGGGCAGCAGAGCTTGCGATCCAACTCCAGCGGCGTAGTCGACTCTCTCGGGAATGCCTCGCCAGCCCGGCGAGCAAACTCTGTTTACCTTTACGGTTACCATCGCTGGTGCGGATTGCTTCATTCCGCAGTCGTACGCGACCACACTCAAGATGTAATTGTGCGATCTCTCGTAATCCAGCGGCTCGGTGTTTCGAATTGCCCCCTCATTGTCAATCACGAATGGCTGATCCGCCGTTAGAATCTCGTATTTGCAAACATCACCGAACTTCGGTGTGCAATCGCGGTCCGATGCTTCCACTCGCACGACCTCCTCGTACAAACGTCCCTCGTCGACCGTGCTCACGTAGGCCGGCTGCAGAAATTGCGGCGCATACTCATTCACGTCTACCACTGTGATATGGACTGTAGCACTAGAACAAACAAAAAAACAAAAAATTAAATAATTAAATAAATTATTGTTGTTAAAATTTTTATGAAATATTGTGTATTTTTACTCCATAATTTACAGCATTTTGGAATAATATTGCATATATTTTATATGTGAATTTGTGTATTTTTATTCGCTCAATTTATCTTCATATTTATCCTAGTTTTGGTACTACAAAATTATGTAAATGTGTATCTACAATTCGTAATTGGAGTTGGATAAAGTTCAATATTTAGTCAGAAAAATGATACTAAAATATTAAAAATATAACTTTTCTTTTACATGGCCGTAATTGTACCGCATTCTGTGTTTTCATTTTCATTTTGCTTACTAATCGAGATTCCGTGCACATTTCGGTTTTTAATTTTAGATAATCTTTTTGATAATAAAAATAACGTAAAATTTTCTTCTCACTAAAATTTTTCTTATTTGTACACGTGGATTTTTTAATTTTATAATTTCGAGTAAAATTTCCATCTTCAAAATTTTTTTCACTTCTGCATGTGGATTATTGTTTTAATTTTATAATCTCCAGTAAAATTTGCTTTACTCGGTTCGACCATCTGAATGTCACATTAGCTGACACATCCACGTTCTGTTCGAACATTTTTGATTCGCCTTCATTAACTTCACCTACAACTGTATGTGTAAGCAAATCTTGAAAGTTAAATTTCACACTAGATTTATCAGCTATTTAATTTAACCTTTGAATTGTAATTGCAGGACTAGTCAAAATGACTGGTCCGGTAAATCTAGTGTTATCCAACTTCTAATTGTGGTATCGATTTGGAACTTTGCAAATGAACGTAATACCGATGACAGTTCAATAATTTGGTTCGATCGAGGTGATCTGACGAGATAAAAGCGTGTTTTAATTTATTGAAGTACACATACTATTTAAAGATAGCTCGATCGAGATTTTACTTGAATCTTCGTATTTTCGAGAAATCTGTCATCTTTCAAACTAATTTTGCTCCGTTACCCATCATCCTCATTATGTGTCAAGTTTGTCTTCTGGATGTTATTTCTGAAGAATAAATTTGACTCTGAGACAACTTTAAATAAACCAATTAGAATCGGGATTGAATTGTAAACCTGATAATTCTATTTTTTAAATAAAACGCACAATAATTGAATTTAACGGTAAGGGTGCATAGCGACTTTATTCCTAATCGTAAAAAATTGTAAAAATTTGGCTGTCTTTTTTAAATCTGTCAAAAAATTCTCTTGCAAATTTGATAATGACTCAAAATATATTTTATCCAGAAGTCGTTTAAATTTGACGTTGTCTTTTACTGAAAATTCACAAATTTATTCAACACATAATCTTTGGTTTATAATTCTTTTTCAATAATGAGCACACAAACAACGTTAATAACCGAGTTGAACAATTCTGTCTAATTTTTTTAAATTATTTAATTGTTTAAGCAATAAAGAATATGAAAATTGTCAATAAAACGTTATAAAAAACTCAAGTATCATTCTCAATAATATTCTAAAAAAGGTTCGACTTTCTAACAGAAAAAATAATGAATTTTTATCTCATACATCCTTAATACAAAATTGACAAAAAAATCAAAATCTCGAAAATCCAATTAAATCCCCATTTCATAAAGAGCATATTCTCAACACAGCTGTTTGAAGTTTTTTATTCTCATATTATTCTTCCCTACATTTATTAGTATGAAAATTATGGAAATTTATTCAAGAATTTATCTCCGACGTAATTAGAGTTGGATCTGAAGGTTCAGAGGTTTTGTTGAAAAGAAATTGACCGAGGAGAGATTCAGGACTAGTGACACAATTTACGTAACCGCGAGAACGTGACGGCTCAAAGGTATAGAGGGTAAGAAAGGCTAGAGCCTCTTCCCGATTTTTTCGAGTACGTCGACAAGTGCGACGTCAACACTCTTCCAATGACTATTGACCCGCATATACAAACATCGAGAGCCCGTTCTTTCTCCACGACGATGGGAAAAAGCGTCGTTCCCGAATTTTATATTTTCGATGCCAACTCGTGAAAACTCTGACGCTCGAGCTAAAAATATTCCGTTCAATTTTTAGCGAGTTAAAAAAAATGAAGCGATTAGATGACTCAATGAAATAATTGAATGTCGATACGAATTTTCTTTTAATTTTCAGAATCACCGAAGAAATGGAGAATCGTTGAAAGAATTCGTTAATAGAATCGAAAAAAAAGAAGAGAAAAAAAGAAATTGGAGGAAAAAGTGGTCGTGGGGAAGAATCTTCGTGGAATGCGCAAAATGTTGGGTGCGAAAGTGTCGACGCAAATGAGATTGTACGTATCCGAGCAATTGAATTTCATTCCGTGCGAGAAAAGGTTTCGCCGCTTTGCGTTCCCTTCTCGAGATACCGGGAAGAAAAGTTTCAACGACTTTTATCAGCGTTCCATTGCACGGATCCGAGACACGAAAAAAGAAGCTACGCCTCAAGAATTTAACACAAAATCGGACGCTTTTAACGAAAAGTACTTTTCTTTGTGGCCAAAGTTCCCGTTCAGCTCTCAAATATCAATGAGAGAATTTCCGCTGTCTTGTCGGACAAGGGACTGGAAAAGCGAATTTTTGCTATCGTTTCGTTTCTTCTCGCGATGGAAGATTCGTCGAGAGTGAAAAAGCCTTTGAGAAACTCTTTCAACTATAAAACTTAAGAAAAAGTGCATTATTAATTGCGAAAGGGAAAGAAAATGAAAATAAACTTCTGATGAACTTTTCTGCTCGATGGAACAACTACAATGAGAATACAATATACAAAACATCGAAATGTTTTTCAACGGGATGAAATTGAAAAATAAAGTAATCACAATTTTGTGATTGCTTGTTTGTTACTGTTTTGAAAACTCTTTATCATTGAAAATATTAAAAAAACACGAGTTTCGTGATGCTTATGACAATCAAAGGGCATTTTTCTTACGTTTTTTTTTCATTTTCTTTGTGAATTCGTGTGATTCACTCTAACACGTTAATTTCTCATTTCACGTCATTTTATTTTTGTTATATAATTAATCTTTTCATAATTCAGTGTTCCGTCATCTATAATTTTATAAGAATATTTTTTCTTTTGAATATTCTGAGTTCTGGGAATAAACATGATTTTTAATTCGTGCATATATTTAAATAATACAAGTTACGTCCCAATGTTTTTTGCGAAATCGATTACTAAACTCTTCTAAAAAATTAATTCAAAGCATATCACAGTCATATCTCCTTTGAACTTTTTCAACGTTTGCAGGAATAATTAAAAGTATTACTCTTTCAACCTCATTTTTCAACTTATTTTTTGATGTTTTTTAATATTAAAAAAAGGCAATCCTTTTTAAAATTGTTATTTCATTATCGTGTAGCGTTTGTCAAAATACACATTTTGTGTGTGACCGTCATGCACAAAATTGGTGCCAATCACTGAATGTAAAAACATTTTCCATATGAAAATATAAAGCGAATTGCACAAAAGAAAGCAATCACTAATTATTTAACGTTACTTCTTTAACACAAACATTTTTGAATACAAAAAAAATATACTCAAAGATTGTTTGCCATTATTTGTGAGTTTTTATTTTTTTTTACTATTTTGAAACTCAATGAAAGCGAGGTTTTCAAAACAATACCCATTGTAAAAAGTGTTTTGAAAAATTGTGCTAGCTTTTGACAATACAAAGAAAAACAATCTGTTCAATGGAGAAAATAACAAAAATATATAAAAATGAAAACAAATCATACTTTTTGGTTTTTTCTACTTCTTCTTCTAATAAGAAAGTAATCTTTTCCAATTTGATTTAAAAATTTTTTTGTATTTTTCCGTGTTAGCAAGTTGGCGCAAAAATACAAAAACTCCATAAATCGGGTAATAAGAAGAATTGCAAAATATATAAAAATGGGAAAGAAATTTACTTCTCGGATTGAAGTCCCGAGCACGATACAGCGGCGACGTCGAATTTGTAATTGCGTCTTTTCTCGCAATTGAGGACTTTGAGCGCACGCAACTGTGCGGTTCCTTTATCCTTGAGGATTATCGCGAAGGGCGCTTCTCCATGATGACGATTCGCGATGTGAAACGAGCAGACTTTCGCGCCCAGGGCGCGGATCTGCGGAGTCACCTCGACGAGTGTTTCATTCTCCTTGACGAGACCGTGATATCCGCTCTCCAAGCTGTCCAGATCCAAGCGGAAACCTGTAAAAATAATTATCATCATTATTATTAATTTTTTCGAATTTTCATTTTATTTTTAAGGGACTGGAAGCTGTCATAATTATTTTTATATCTATAGTTTTGGAAATGGAAAAATGTAGGAACATTGTTTAAAAAATTCGAGTAAAGTGACCTTTCATAATTATTTGATACTTATTATTTAATTTTATAAAGTTGTTTCAATTTTATTGATTATTTGATACTAGAGATTATTTAAAACTAGCTTAATAATACTGGAGAGATTTTTTACCGAATTTCATTAAATTGTTTACATATCAATTGAACTTACAAACTTCGTTAAAAGAAAATATTTTCAAACGTCAATTTTATACCAATGCTTTTATAAAAACGAAATGCATTTACATTTTTGAAATAACTTTATTTCCAAGCCAAATGGAATATAGCGAGTAACATTTGATACTTCAAAAGATCCCGTTTGAAAAATTGTACCGTGCACAAATGTTTTTCCTCGAATATCCATTCATCCATTTCCCTATTGTTTGAAAATAACATCAGCCATTTGTATTTTTTAAATCCACAGCTCGAACGGGAAAAATCCATACGTGAATTTAAATGCATGGAAAAAAGTTCGAACGTGAATTTTGAATAATTTTACGAGAGAAGTTCTGACGAAACAGCAATCTGAATTTGCTTTTGCAAATAGAGTGTCCCCGAATTTTTTTTTTAATATTCAAAACAATATTAAAGTGAAATGAATATAAAAAATTTAATATTCGACATACCGAGAATAAAAATATAAGTGACGTTTGAAATCTGATACGAATATTTTTCGTCAAATGATATTTTATCAAAATTACCAGAGAGGACGATATTCAAGAAACTTCCATGTCAAACGAGAAGTACAATCGAAAACACTATAACGATGTAACCACAATAGTTTAAGTATTACCGGTATTATAAACTCCAGTAATAGGTAAGCGTATTTATTTTTACTGCCAAGCATTAAAAAATCAAAAACAATACCACAGCGAATCATGAGCTAAAGGACCTCGGTCGATAACCCATACTCATAAATAATATAATTACGAACTCATAAAAAGCATATTATTCAGCTGTAGATATTGTAAATGAATACATATACTACTACTATTAAAATATTTTTCCCAGAAATCTTTCATTTATTTGTTAATTTATTGATGACCGATATAGAGAGCTTGTTTCCGAGTTTTTATTTATTTAAAAAATCTCAGCCTCGATAGAAAAAATTCGTAAGCATATTGGAATGCATTGAAAAATGTAAACGTGAATTTCGAATAATTCATAAAAAACAGCTCATAGTAATCGAAATAACAAGAATTAAAAATATAAGTGACGATTGAAATTCCAAACGAATATTTTACGTAAAATCTTTCCCTAAAATCTCCATTCATTTGTTCATTTATTGAAAATCAATATGGAATGCTCATTTTCTTTTTTTTATTTGATTAAAAAAATTTCAATTTCGATACGAAAAATCCATACGTACATATGAATGCATAAAAAAGTATAAAATAATAAAAATAAAAGTAAAGGAAATTCTCATGCGAATATTTCCGTCAAATAATATAATTTTCCCTCATATATCTATCCACAATTCATTTATCGATAATCGATAGCCCGCATTTTTCGTTTTTATCTCTTTAAAAAATGCTGCATCTCAATAAACGTAAACGAGATAAACCATACGTACATTTCAATAAAAAAAATTAAATGCAGATTTTGAATAATTCCAACAATTAATCGCACACAATTTTCGAAAAAACAGAAAATTTAAATAAAAGCGATATAAAAAATAAATAAATAAAAATAAAATCTCAATTAATGAATTTGTCCATTTATTCATAATCAATATCGATCGCACATTTTCTTTTGTTTTCATTTCTTTAAAAATGCTCAATCTCAATAGGAAAAATCCATGCACACGTTTCAATGCATAAAAAAAAGTTTGAACGCGAATTTTGAATAATCCTGCCATTTAACAGGACATTCGAATTTTACGGTGTATATGCGAGAGGAATTCTCATAGAGGAGTTAATATTCTCAAGTACCTATTTAGAGCGTCGTTCGCGCAAATTTTTCTGAATAAGCTTTTCGCGTGCGTATAAACGAGCTTTCGCGTTAAAGGGGCGAGTGAAGGAGTATGTGTATCCGAAGCGATAAAGAGTATAGATTTTTCATTAATGCGAGTGAAAGGGAAACTCTGGACGTCCGTCTGTCTCCGTCTCTTTCTCGCTCTCTCTCTCTTTTGCGATCGTTTTTTTTCCTTTTTCAGGTCGTTCCATATGCTTGAACGTCTGTGTCGAAGATTGCGCATCGCCGCGCCTATCCCTTCCTGCATTATCCGCATGTCACTGAACTACCTCAATACTAAATACACTTTGTCTATCGTGTCGAATAAAACAGATTTAAAAAAAAAAAATTTCTTCGAAAACAAAAAAAAATTAAAAATTTTTTAAAAATGATAATGAATCTTTTTATGACGATGAAATATTTAATATCAATTTGGAACATTCATTTTATATTGAACATATTTTGTTAATCTTGTTGAAATCTGTTTTGTCTTCGAATATCAATGTATAAAAAGGGAAACAAAGTTCTCAATAAATGTAATTCAAAAAATAATTTTGAAAGTATTTTTATTCATTATTAATTAAATTTATCCGCATCGCATTTGATTTTTTACGAATATTTTGCAAAATGGACAAAATTTTAATGGAAAATTATTTCAATAAATAGTACACATTTTTGTAATTATCTTAATAGCAAATAAACTTTTTTAATCTCATTAAAAAAAATCTCTTCGAGCTATTCTTCGAAAAAAATGTATACTCTGAGCAGACGTAATGTTTTGAAAAAATAAAATTGAAATGAATATCTTGAAAAAGGAAATTGTAGTTGAGAAAATAAAAATTTCCCTTGCATTCGTTGAATTTTAACGAGATCTTTGTCCGTTCTGTCAACATTCCTGCGGATTTAACATTTTTTCCCCTTCCTTTTGTGGCCAAGGCCAAAAAAAATTCTAAACAAACACAGTCTCGCGAGTGATTTCTATGTTTATTTTACGTTTCATTTCATGTATCTCGCATTTATTTCATTTTTCTCGTCGATTCGCTTTTCCTCTCATTATGAATCGGTATTATTATTTCGTTTGTACAACTGCCAGTAAAATTGAGTAAAAAGATCGTAGTACTGGATAATGTAAAATATTGAATAAAGATTTAACTCGTCATTTGACATCTGACACGCTATTTAATCGTTAAATATTTGATGCTCAAACACATCATTCAATCCACCAGTAAAATTAAACTAGACGGGAAAAATAAATTATTCAGTATCGTAATAATTCAACCCAGCATCAAAATACTCTTAAAAGAGATCCTTTTATGAACACATAAATCAACAACCAAAATACCTCAAATAAAAAAACGTAAAATAAAAAATCAATCATTTGTCAATAAAAACAAAATAGAATTTTTTAATACAAAAATGACTGCTTTGATTTGTCATAATTTTCTTCTTTCATTCAAGAAGCCTCAGAATTCACACAAAAAAAAGTAACACGAAATGTCCATGATTTTTTAAATCTAAAAATAACAAACATTTCACATAGTAATAACTTGTTGTTTTTTATATTTTAGAATAAAATTTAACATGTAATTTAAAATATAAAAAAATTGTATGAAATGTCCATTATCAAATCTAAAAATAAAAAATATTTATAAATCTTAATAATTTATTCTGCTCCAATACGCCGAAATAAAATTTAATATTTAAAAAAAAATCTGTTTGGATAATTTTTTAATGTGAATACTTGAATATATACGATATTTATCCTGCATTGTACTACAGGTGACATATTATTGATGCAGAACTGAGGGAAGAGCAATATAGGTCAACCTCGACAACTATACGTATCGCGGATAACGAGAAACAGAAAGAGCGAGAGAGAGTGAGAAAGTGGCCATGTATTCTTTCACCCCCTTTTAAACGAATGAATCATCGGAGTGGAGGAGTCCGCCCCCATTATCG
Source organism: Cremastinae sp. B BG-2022a (assembly GCA_030522605.1). NCBI lineage: Eukaryota > Metazoa > Arthropoda > Insecta > Hymenoptera > Ichneumonidae > Cremastinae sp. B BG-2022a. The sequence goes on from JAPYYX010000090.1 coordinate 90,649, forward strand.
ATACACACAGGAATAATCGAGAACGCCGTGCAAAAATGTGTCAACGACGGCAGGCTGTCAACATGGGAAGAAAAAGCACGATTGCCTCGCGATTGGCACGAAACATCAAAAAAAGAAAAAAATCATTATTTCGCGCATCGATAACGCGGATAATACACAAACGCACACACACGTTGCCCCGAATTTGTGGCATTTACAATGTGTTGCGTCTATAGGTAATAAATGCGCCATAATAGGTGAGAGGGAAGGTGTACGTTTTACGTGTATATGTCTGTATATATATATATATATATATATATATATATATATATATATATATATATATCTACGTATACATTATATATGAAGAAAAGAATACATTCGACTCTCGTGAGCGTTCGTATTCAGGATAAAGAATAATTCAGGAATGGTTTTCTTCGTTTTTTCTTTTTGGTTTTCTGATTTTTGGGAAGGGCTCGTAGATGCGAAACACGGCGGAACGCTTGATCGGAGAAAGCAAATGAAATTACCTCCATGATCGTTCAACGCAGTCGGTGTCGGCTCGAAAGCGCTCGCCTTGGAGCACTGGATCGTTAGAGCAAATAACACCACACTCGTCACCAGCAACATGTCTCTTTGGACACGACTAAACTTGCACTTCGATAAATCTATATTTCCCTTTTTCACAGACGATATTTTCACTGATTCGTTTCACGAAATACCCATCAAAGAATAGAGGAGAACGATCTGTTAAAACGGCATCGCGACGTTCGAGTTCTCTCTACCTTCTGTCTTCGTTCTACCTTCGTCTCTTTTCCTCTTTCTCTCGCACGGCGTTCCGTTCTCGACGGCACACAATCGCGGAGTCAATATTTGAGCGGAATATCGATTCGGCAAAAAATTTAGTTACCATTCTCCCCTGCACGCGACGCTGCGAACGCGATGCTCCAGGCGTTCGAAATTTCATTATTTTCATCGAATTGTTACAATGAAACAGTTTTCTTTTATGCAAGATGAAAAATCGTCATTTCTTTTTTTGTATTACATATTTGTATATTTCTATTTTATGAGTTTATAGCGTGATTCGTGTTGTGGAAATTTATAAATATTTTCTGCGAGGATCAACAACGCCTTGCCGCCTAAAATCGACCAATCATCGTCCAGAGAGTCCTGGAATTTATTTCTCATGGAAATCGCCTTGAGACGGTTGATCCTACGCCACTGTCCGCAACAAAGATAATTTTTAATTTTAGCGATTTTAGCTAATAATTCATACATAATGATTTTCTATTTTTTTTTCTATCATTCAATGCTATAGAAATTCGCTATGCCGTAATAAAAAATTTTCCCTTCGAAAAATTCGTTCGATTGGATACGAACAAATTTTCGTTACCGATCGAGTCGATTTGCTTAGGTTATGTGCTCCCACTGCTCCCCCAGGTCATGCATAGTAAACAAACATGCTTTCGTAAATACGTCAATGCGTCAACTCTCCGTTCAATTTTAATGTGCAAATAAACAACAGTACATAAAATACGAAGAGGAAAATGTACGTCATTGGGTACGTCTTCGGCTCGAGATAAGATCGATCCTCCCGGTGACATTACGGGAATCCTTATATGGTTGGAAACGACGAAATACGCGGTAGAAAGAAGAAAAAAAGGAGCGATTTCGTCCTAATATGGAAGACCAGTCCATAAGCTCGTCATCGGCGTCCTTTTACGAGGCACCTTTCCGTTACAAGGAAGGAAAAAACCCGATTTATTATCAGAGTATCAGTATGGTCGGTATTTGAAATTCCATACATTTGCGACGATTAAAAAATTTTCTATCTATAGAAATAATATTTCTGTTTTCAGAATCTTCAACAGATTCAGAAGCTTTCGGGCACGATAAACACCAATCTCATGGAAATTCAGAAAAAAATGGTCAAGACTGTAAATTTAATTAATGTTGTATCGAAACACGCGACTGACGAGTGAACGATATGAAGCCTCGTAATTTTTTATTGTAATTACAAAGTTTTGCCAATAAAGATATTTTTATAAAGCTACATTTTTACAATTTTTCTTTTATGACTTTCAGACACCACTTTTTATAATTATATTTTCTCGCGAACGAGAAAAATAGAAAAATTCGACACTCAAAAATTACAGATGAAAATGTTCAAGTCACTAATTCAATTTTTTTTTTTCAAATTTAAAAATCAGGAACATTTTCGGCGATTTTGACAAATTCGTGCGAACTCGCATTCATGAAACAAAAAGGATGGATTGGGGGTGAAGAAACTAAAAACGGCTTTCAATCGCGTATTAACATTTGCAAACATTATATTATAATCGAATAAATATTTGTTTTTGTTTTTTTTTCATTTCGTTAAAGCACAGAGTTTGTTTTTCTTTTCCATCGCTATTTATATGCACAAACAAGAAAGCGATACACGGTGTGATTTTGGTTTCTTTTTTTTATACACAAAGTATTTCGCAACGAGAACGTAAATTGTATACGCGTAACCAGAGTCTATCGAAAGGAAATAAGGGTAAAAGAGAAATTTTACGCATCGGCAGACTTATGATTTCTTATCACTTTCCAATCATTAAGTGACAAACGAATTCTCCCTCGTGTTTAAGCGAGACTCTGCAGAAGTTCGCTTATGTACGCCTGAGGATCCAGAACGTCTCCGAGAAGACCTGCATAATTTAATTATTTTTTTAATGCATCAATACGTAAGTCAATAATTATATATTTTAAATTTATTTCGATTTTAGATAAAGCACTATAAAAATATATTTTTCGAGTATTGAAAACTTACCGACGACATCGAAAAATTCTTCGAAAAATACACAAGGTAGGAGCTCATCTCTGTAAGTAGCGAGAACACGCTCTGATGCTTTGAGCATAGCCTCATCGTTGTGTCGTACATATTCGGCCAAGATCGTTGGCCATTGATCGTCGGACAGAACGTTTACTTTCTGAAGTAACAAAAAATGAAAATAATTTAAATAGTAAATTAACATTATCTTACAAAGAAAGAAAATAAATCATTTGTTAAAATTTGAAAAGCGTACCTTGAAAAAGTTTTGATAAATGCAATCAATGAGACCGAAGAATACCAAAGCGCTCTTGTAAACCGAGTAATCCTTGACGGTCACGTCGCTCAGCGTCTTCGAAGTTGCCGAGGGCGAAAGGTAGCGTTGATGAGCCAGAACGATTAATCTACGCAAGTGAGCCAGTCTCTGTTGATTCCATCGGGCTGGTGTCAAAACGAGAAGAGAGAGCGTACACTGATAAAAAGGACCTTCGGCTTCGTAACAACTGTCCAGCCATGATGAGGACGGTGACGTTTCCAGATAAGTCATCAGCTGTTTGTCTTCTCTCGCTGCCGAACGAGTGCTAAAATATATAAATTTATAATCATGAGAAAAAATATTTTGGAAAATTGACAATAATAATGAAAAAAAACATCAGTGACAAAAACTAACGTATTTATAACGTAAAGAGCCATGTGTATCAAATAAGGAATCATATGCATATTGGACTGAGGTCCACCACCGCCGGTGTCATCGTGGAAGTTTTTCTCCTGCGCGAAACGAAGCAACAAGAGCTTGAGATCGTGTATCGTCGACGAGTACGAGATGTCCCGGTGACCCGTGCACTCCTGGAGATAGGTATTGTGTCGCGCGAGGCAGCTCGCGAACGCCGATTCTGGTACTTGCGGACCCCACAGGGGTAACAGACCGTTGCACTTCGTGTTTGCATTCTGCAAGGCTGCGCTCTCCCATTCATCTCGTGCTCGTGCTAGACGAACCGCCGACATGTGGCAATCAACGTGGACCACATTGAAGTGGGTAACCGTCGTGTATCCCACGGTTTTCCGTTGCTTCGTCTCGAACTCCTCGACGTTGCAGCGTTTCGTAAAGGTGTAAATTCCTAAAACCTGTCGAACGAAAGAAAAACAAAATTTTAGACAATTTGCATCATTTTGACACAATGAGATTTGATGAAATTAATTGTAATGAACGACGCTCACCATGCTAGGTTTGAATTTGTATCCTTCGCGACATATCACGCAAATGAGACCCGACTCTTCGCCAAGATCTTCCATCTGTTGCAGAATTGTTCCGCTCGCCGTCACCTGCCCTTTATCGTTCGTTCTCATTCCCAGGGCACCTAGTTGACGTTCTCGCATCGCCATTGCCAATCGTTTCTTTTCACTGCGTGTGTGCTGGCGGGCTTCTTCGATTAACAACGCAACTTGCTTGTTCGTGCACAGCGCTTCCAATAAATTCTCTGCGAGAGATCCCACGTGCTCGTCAGACGAGACTTGTTCCAGTCTATGTATTATACTGATGGTCTGTTGTGACACGGCCAACTATAACGTACATAGATAAAAATTAAATAAGATTGATTCAGAAAAATATGGAGAGATGAAAAAATCATATACTGACCTGAGTACTCTCGTGATCAGTCGCCAAACCGGTGAGAAAACGTAAAATATACTTGAGAGCTGGTTTCGATATAAATTCCTTGAGCTCGTCACTGTCAGTCCTGAGAAGCGTGGGTTTTACACAAGGCGCGTGAACCTGCGATTAAAACATTGAATATAAAAATGCTCGAAATTATGAAAGTTATTTAAAAAATTAAATTTCAATTCCTTGATTACTGTTTCTCACCGTTATATATTCAAAGGCATCTTTGACTATGTTCATATCGATAATATGATCCTTAAGTGTATTTCCAATAGCGTTCCTCTCGATCCCTTGCGTGAGTATACAAAATAATTCGAGCTTCTGCTCGTCCTCGGGCGTGTGCTCGAAATCAAATTTGTAAAAATTGAGTACAGGCTTGAAGTAATCGCAGAGGAGAGCCATTTTTTCCTGGTTGCAGTAAGTAAGAGCTGCGACGACTCTGGCGAGGTGTACGAGGACGTTGTTGCTCTGCCTAACGGCTGCCGATTGCGTGCACGAGAGTAAAGCGTTCACGTGCTCCGGTCCGCCAAGGGTTCTCGAGAATTCCTCGAACGATTCGAATGACTGGGATGTTGCGTTCGAGAGAATCGTTTCCATGATGTCTAATAATTGCTCCGTGACCTTGGCCTGGGTGTTGTCAGACTCTGTCGCGAGACATCGTTGCAGCACGTCCAGTAAGACGGTGACAGCTCCAACTTCCGGTCTGCTGAGGACTTCCTGGTTCTTCTTCACCTTGACAGATAATCGGAAGAGCTTGAGCAGGACTTGCAACAACGGTCTGGCTCTGCTGACGTCTTGAATCGCCGCCAGACGATCCAACATGACTTGAAGTCCTCCGCACTCCGCCAGGACATTCGCCATCTTGTACACTTCCTCGTTGTTGACTTCCTGTTCGCTCGCCGCGTTCAGAGTCTCGACGAACTCCTCGGTCGCGTCTCCGAGCAAGCCTCGCATCCGGTATACGACTCTCATCGCATCGCACTCTCCGCCCTCCGGGACCCAGATCTTTTTGTAGACTTCCTTAACCGGTAGATCGAGACTTATAATTTTGTTGTTGACGAGAAGCTCCATGCCGTTATCGTCCTCCAAGAGGGCGACTAATTCGCAATCCTGGCAGATCTTGTTCTTAACGTCACGCATCAGGGGCCCGAGACCGGGCTCGAGGCTGCTGTATGGATTGCCCAACATGCGACCTTGTAAAAAGTCTTCCTGCTGAGGATCCTTCTCCAGGGTGAGGAAAAATTCTCCTACGTCGTTCTCTTCGGGATAGATGATCGAGCAGAGTCTCTCAAAGACGAAGACCGGCGTTCTTACGTCCAGAGGGCTGTACTTTTGCACAGTCTCGACACAGACGGCCATGAAAGCTTTCGTTTCCTCCTCAGTACCCGTCGTCATTTCCTCCAGAAGTTCGAGAAGCTTCTCCTGCGTGTCGTCGATGAGACGAGTGCGTTGGACGACGAGTCTCCTGAGAGAAAGATATCCATTGAGAACAGCACCGACCAGTCGACCCTTGTACTGTTGTTTTATGTTTTCCTGCTCCAGGAACGTCGCCAGGAGTTCCGTAAGCATTTTCAGAGAATAACCCTGAGCGAGATCGCTCGTCAGAGTTCTTTCCTCCAGTCGATGCAACTCAACGATTTCCCGGATGAGAAGATCCGCGATCAGCGTCATGACACCTCGTACAGCGAGGAATTGTTTCCAGGGTGGTTGACGGATGAGACTTTGATAGAGAGCCAGGAACTCGGCGCTACTCTCACCTGCGCTTCTCAATTCTTTGAGGTAACTCGTTAATAAAACGAGAACTTCCTTTTTCCTCTCTGTGCCCTGACAGAGACTCTCGACCATGTTACAGGCAACCTGTCTGGCTAATCTCGAACTAGGATTGAAGAGAACTTCCTTGAGCCACGCTCCATCTGCTAGTTTCAGAGGCTGAATTCCTCGGAGTCTCAAGCAACGATTGTGCCACCTGTGGCCGTATTTTTCCATAAGATACAAAACTCTAGCTTCTTCCTTCTTCAACGGCTTGCTCGGAGGCGGTGACAATTTCTTCGCTGGCATACGCTGAATCCACTCGGTATACGAGTGCTTCGGATCCCCGCTCAGCCACTTCGCGACGTCGATGCTGACTCCTTCGGGTGGTTGTATCGTCGCCAGAGCCTCGATGCTCTTGTCTTTGTTCTTCTTTGACGACGGCTGCTCCGGCTTTATCAGACCCTGGAGGATCTTCAGGCAGGGAAGTATCAAGCTCTCCATGACAACTGGACTCTTCGAGTCTTTGCAAGCCATGAGGAAGAGCTGCATGACGCACCGGAGTTTCTGTTCCCAGCAGGAATCCTCTTTCTGAACGAGTGTGGCCAGAAGGGCCATCTCGTGCCTCACGGCCATCGCGAGGTCCGAACTTGCGACTCTGCCTCGGAGCGTCATCGTAACACGGTTCATCAGGAGGGCACAGAGTTCTTTCGTCGATTGCTGGTTGTCCCGGGTGACGAGGCACAGCAGTTGTCTAACCTCTTCCTGAACCTGGACCGTTCCCTTCCGGAGATTATGCTCAACGAGCTCTGAAATGAGACCCTGTTTGCACAGGACCTCTCTGGCGGCGCTATTCGTTGCCAGAGCTCGGAGTAGTGTCAGGCAGTGCTCCGTCGCCGACGATGCACATCCGTAGCAACGTCCAGGTGGCGGTGCTGTAATCATCGATGGTTCGTCTCTAGGTTTGTCGCTGCTCGGACCTCCCTGAACGGTTTGTCCACGCTGGTTCCTGTCGTACGCGACGAGCTCTCGACGCCAGGCGAGCACTCGTTGAATCGTCTTGCTCAATTCCTCGAAAGATGTCTTGCACTCGGTGCAGTATCTCTGTGCGAGCAATTGTATGGCTCGGTTCACCTGGGTGCTGCTTCCGCTCACCTGGACTCCCTCGTCGAGGCCTCGGTCGAGTCGGTGCTCCGAAATTTTCAGTAGCAACATCTCCAGGGTTGGTTTGTTCGAGATTAGAGTCTTGTACACGCGATCAGCTTTCTCCAGCCACGTGTTTATCGTTGCTACGGTTTTCTTCCTGTCCTCATCGTTCTCGATCGGATCAACGGCGCAGCACGGTCGACCCGTTAAGGTGTAATCGAACTTCGCATATTTGCAGAAACCACAGGCGTGACAGAGGAAAGGATCTTTCTCGTCGTAGTTTATAGCTCGACATTTGTGACACTGGAACACATTCTCACCGCAATTTCCACAAACTCCAGGATTTGCTGGGACACTCGCTGAGCATCTGGGACACTGAAGCGTCTCCGAAGAAGCTTGGATATTCTCGTAGAAATCGGCGTATTCTATCATGAGATTCAGAGCGACGATTGGCAAAGGGAATTCCATCTTTACCTCTGCTTGACCTTGAGCGAGACTTATCTTCTTCGCCTTGTGCCAGAGCGCTGGTTTGTTCTTCAGCTCGACGACAGCCTGCACGGGTTTGTTGTTGTAGAAAACGTTTATCGTTCGCACCATTTTCGTTCTCTTGAGATCACCGATTCGCAAGATGATACGGCTTATCGTGTGACTCGATACGAGCTTGACAATTTGTGTCGTGGTCGTGAATTTGGAGTCGACTTTTATCGAGGACAGCTTTATCGTCGCCATCGGTACTTCCGGGTTGTTGCAGACGAGGCAAGGCTCGCTCTCCAGGTAATAACCGTCGAGCTCAACGAATTGCGCGAGATTAGCGTAGAGATTCGCGTTTGGATGTCGAGCTAACAATTGATTCTGAGCGTGAAGCACCGCCACTGCTTCTTCCATGTACGCGTGCATTTTCTTCTCTATGTGGGGCGTTTTCAACGAGAAATAGCCGAGAAGATCGACGAACTGAGCCGCCTTTCTTCCGTAAACCGGAAGCAGAGGCCAGAGCATCCAGAGAAGGTCCAGCAGAGCTTCTTGCTCGCTCTGAGTGCAATTTTTGTAAATCGCTAGAATGAGAGAGTGAGCCTGCCAGCGGACGTTCGTATTGTTCGTTTCGAAGAGGAAAGTTTTTATGAATTTCGTGAAAGAAGCCGGTGAGACTTGTTTCTGGATCTGCTCGACGAGAGTCAAGCACTGAGCTTCCTCGAATTTAGCTTCGATATCCGAATCCTCAGATTTTTCGCGGTCTCGTCTCTCCTTGGCGTTCGCCGAGCTTTTAGAGTCTTTGCCTTTTGAATCTTTGTTTTTCGCGCTCGAGCAGATCGCGCACTGGAGCAGCTGCAGTATTGTCGGACTCACACCCTCGTCGAGAAGGGTCGAGATCGTAAACAAATAAGAGAGAACGGTGTTTTGTTTGAGACAGAACCGTTGCCAGTTGCCAGTGCGACAAGTCGCGACCTCGAGACAAGATTTTAGATGTTCGATTAGCTCAACGAGAGAATCGTAAGGGAGAATAATCGCGTGGTGAGGAGGCTGCATCGGATCGTATCCTCCGGTCGTGCAGCACTGTCGAACCGACTTCACGTGAGATACGAGAGCATGGAGGTCTCTCAGCTGTCGATATTTTTCCCGATTTCCACAGATGAGTTGCAAAAGCTTTCGGACCTGGCGTCTGACGAATGGTGTCTGGTAGAGCATCATATACTCGCAGAGGTAGAAATACCATGCTTGTTGATCGAAGCAGGCTTGAATTGAACTACTCTCCGCGTACTTGTGTACCTGGTACGTGAATCTGAGCGCCATTTCCGTCAGTAATTGAGGATAGGACTCGAAAACGTCACTAGCGTGTTCTTTGACGTATTGTCTCAAGAAAAATGGCGACATGTCTGGTGGCGAGGCTGTCAAGTGTTCCTTCAAAAGTTCCCCACCAATAACAGCGCTCGCATCTTCGGTACTCGTTGTTTTCCAGTAATCCAGAAGAGCTTTCAGTAGTGTCAGACAATACTCGATCACTCCAGCTTTGCTCAGAATGCCAGCTGTCATCTGGGAAACGAAGTTCGCGTTTTCTCCTTGAGATTTCGTGTTGTACTTCGAACGATACATGAGCACGCTCAATAAACGCATTATGACGAGATGGACCTCCCTCTTGTTCGTTCGCTTCCAAATGTCGGTTGTGTCCGGTTTATCCATTTCAAGCTCCTTCACTAGTATCTGAAGCAAACGCTCGACGCAGGCGCGATCTCTTTCTTCCTGTCCATCGAGATCTGACGTCAGCATCAAGAGAACTTGCATGAAAGGTATCGACAAGACTCCCGAGACGTTTGTCAGATTCGGAATAAATTGCATCAATTTTTCGAGGAGCAAAAGACGCACGGAGTGAAGTTTCGACGTCGTCTCAGCCACGGTCTCGCTCTCTTGTTCGGTTCCTTGTTCCTGCTCGGTACACTCGTCTTGCTCCGCCACCTGAAAAGAGGAATGAAAACATTGCATCTTTTCCTCGATATATTTTTAAATAAAAATATTATCTACACATTTCGATATTTCGACAAAAAATAATTTAAAAAATTTCATGCGTCGAAGCTGACAGATAAAATTCTACATTCGTGCAATCTACAATACTATGATCGATAACTGGTGATTTTTCGAGCGTGAGAAGAGTGTTTCACTCACGGTAAAAGTAGCCGGAGCACCCAACGAGCTGGTCTCCGATCTCGGTGGTTGGGTAACACCGCTCGTGCTCGCTTGAGGTACAGTCGCGTCTTGAGTATTGTCGCCGTAAGCGGAGCTTCTTCCGGACACGTTATGCTCACCGGTTATGCTGTCGACCGCGCTACCTCCGCTATCGCTTCCACCACTCTCGCTACCTTTGCTACCGCCACTACCACCCTGACAGAAACGAAGCGTTACTACGATACCCAAACACGCAAGCAAAATTCCAAAGCAACTTGTGCACATTCGGATGCATCAAAATAACTTCTTGATATTTATCTCAGAATCAGAGTAAGAGACTTACTTGCTCAGCGGGAGAAGTTCTTAGTGTGCTGCCATCAGTCGCCGCGGTCGATCCTTCATCGTCCGAGCCACCGGCAGACGCTGTCGTGTCGGAGTAATGACCGGCTCCTTCTTGTGCCTGATATAAAATGTAATTAAAAATCTTAATATTCATAAATCAAATTTGATGAATCTATTTATAAATTTATTATGAGTATTGTTAATAATGATGAAAATAGAAAATCAATAAAATAAATAATCGATTTTTACCGGAACTCCCGCGTTCGGAGTTCGAGGCATTCTCTCGTTTTCCATCCCCTGATAATGTAAAAGCGGTCCAGCCGGTCCAGCGAGATTTCTCAATCGATGCAGCCAGCCATTGGCCAAGCCCTGCTGGAGCGCTTGCAAGTCAGCATCGCCTCCGTGATCTTGGAGGCTCAGCGCTATGGCGAGTTCGACCATCGCTTCGTCATCGGCATCTGGTGGTAAATCTAGAAGCTGAGGTGCAACGTCGGGGCGAACAAGGGCTTCGAGAAGATGTTGCGCACGTGCTGCCGCGCCGGCTTGATTTCCGTCCGCTCCGAGCAACACCATCGGCTCGACCGCATCGACGTCGAACTGCTGTTGGTCTTCTTGCTCTCGAGGCTCCTGCGGAGGTGGTGCTGCTGCAGTTTCCAGTTTTTCTTCAGTCTCTCCAGCAACGCCTAAAAATTATTCGAAAGTAAGATGTAGATTACATTATTAAAAAGAATGAGTAACATTAAAATAATGTACGAAAATTACAAAATGTTTACCTGGTGTACTACAATGTGGCGGACTCGGTATGTAGACTCTCCTACGCTTGTATCGAGGTCGCAGAACTCGAATAATCGCTTGTTTCGCGCTGAAACTGACCGCGGTATCGGAGCAAAGGAGGAACTGAAGATAGAGCTTAGCCGCAAGATTTGTATTGTTATCAATGTCGCAGGTTGTGAAAGCGTGAATTATTTCGATCATGGCGTGTATCGTCGCCTCTGTATGCGTCAATCCTGGCACTACGACTGGCGCCAGGGCCATATTCTTCGGATATGCCTCATGAAGCGCCCACAGAACTTCCATAAGTTGGAATACCAAATGATCGTTGCCGCTGTCACCGAGTCGGTTGCTTGAGCTCATCCGTTCGTTCTCGAAAACGGGAACTGGAATAGAAAAATTTCTTTACTTATTGATTTTTCATCATTTATTCCACATTGCAGATTTTTTACTTATTATTTGATAATATGAGAAATACGAATTAAAAAACTTACTGCTACTCTCGTCGATTGGTTTAGAAGCGTGCTGCTCCGCAAATTTCGCGAGATTATGTGGCCGAACAATGGCGATGCTTCTCACTATGAGGACGAGACGATAAAAGTTCTCGGCATCGATATCTCTCGGGTCATTGAGATTTCGCATTGCTTTCAATGAATTCAGGACGTGAGTTAGCAAAACTTGATCCTGAAAATTGGCCAATGTAGAAATTTGTTAATATAAATAATTTTCATATTTATTTATTGAATGTTTTTTATATAAAAAAAATACCTTGTGAGAGTGGTACGAGGTTTTCGTGGTATGTAGGGCAGCCAAAAGCGCGGTTGTGTGCAATTGGACTGCGGGCGGAATCGGAAGCGTAAGAATTCCCGAGGCAACCTCGACAGCGGAAGTTTTTAGCACTGCTTTACTTTCATCGTTCGACGAGAGTGTGAATGAGGACTCCAAAACTTCTAGAATACTGGACACCATTCTGAAAAAATAAACACAGATTTATATCCATAGTGCAAAGGATAATAAAGTTTATCTAAAAATGTGTGACAAAGAACAAAGGCAATATTCAACCGTGATTCATGCGTGGGAGAAATTTTACTCTAAATATGTTTTTCTCTCCATTCGAAATGAATGCAAGGAGTGATGAAAATAAATAATAATAAAAAAAATTAAAAGAGAGAAAATAAATCGCGAAAAACATTCACCATCTTACCTCTCGATATTGACACAGTCCTTCGTCGGTCTGATGCATTACAATGATATAAGTAAATTAAAATATTGACGCGAGGTACGAACAAGATTAATACGGGTGAGCAAACATCGAACGATGAACATACGGGTTCAAAATTTTGAAATAATTGAAATTTTTAGTTCGAGCCAAAAAAAATGGTAAATTGAATTGAAAGACAAAACTCACTTGTCGACGGAGGAAAGCGGAGCCGGAGAAACCAGCGCACTTTCATTCTCGTTATTCAATGATGTTCCCGCAGCAGCTGGCGCCGGTGTCGACTGACCCGCTGGTATTTCCTCCGGCTCTTCGGGCCAACCAAAGGCATCTTTTGTTTTTCCGTAACTGTAAATTATTTTATTTATTTATTTTGATCATTAGCATTTGAATATAATATTTCAATTGTTAATAGTATTTTAATTACAAGTATAAAAAAGTATAAAAACTTACACTTTGATGGAATCGACCATGATGACACCTTCGGGATCTTGTGAGAGTCCAAAATTAATCGTGAGTTTCTTGTCAGCTTGGAGAGATTCTTCCCTCGTGAGTGGAATGTCGAACCATCGACTACGTATCAGAGTTGTACGAATGCTTCGTGAGAATACCTAATAATAAATGGTAATGAATAAAAATTTGAACATAATTCAGCTATGAGGTAAATCTTTTTATAAAATAATAATATAAACCAAAATTTAAAAAATTATCGTAATCTATAAAAAAAATGCCAACTTAGAAAGAAGGGAAAAATACATAAAAATAAATTTAATTTAAAAATCTATTTTTTGTTAACTGAGAAGTAATCGATGGTTTACCTCTGCGTAAAGTGGAGCTCTCTGAGCATCTTGATTTCCAAGTTGAATTCTGATTCCAGTCATAACGAGTGTAGGATCGTTGTTCGTTATTTCAACGCTGAAACCAATGGCCTTCGTCGAAACGACGTACATGCCGGTCGTGTTGAGTCTGTGTTTTATCTGTGCGACGTTATAAATCTGCAGGAGGTCATTTCCTCCGAATTCGACGTCGTTCATGACTTGACAATGTTCGAAGAAGTCGATAGGGAAAGTAACGGATCCGGTTGGCTTTCCGGTCTTCGGAGCCTTCTTCTTCCTCGTCTGCTTGATGCCAGCGATAGTGCTGATCGGCTGTACGTTCGAGGACATCCAAAAGCCTGTTTGCTCCATCGCTGCCATGTAGATTCTCAGACTTCCATCCTCGCAGAGCAAAATCAAGGTCGTCCGATGCTCGGCGTTGGAACTCGGATGCCTGATCGCCACCATGTCCATGATCTTCGCTTTGGGCACGACCTTGATCTCCTGAACGAGTACAACTTCCGGCTTTATCATGAGAATAACTGGATTGTTGCTCGTCTGCAATACTGAGCAAACCAGTCCCGGATGGTTCGCGACCTCGCTCCACTGGCAGAGAGGCTGAGGCTGGTTGTTGTTCGACTTGTTCCCGTTTGATTTGTTGTTCGCCAGGTTTATCATGAAGACCGTCGTTATTTCGGCGTTTACGTGTTTCAACGGAGCTATGAAACTTTTTCCACAGGTGTAGCTGAAAAACAGAAGCTGAAGAGCGTGCGAGTAGTAAATGGAGACTCCGCCACCGCCGACCTGACCGTTGTCTTTGATCTCTGGATGGAAAACGTCGAGTGTCGTCGTTACGTAGAAAGCTCCGTGTTTCGCCAGACTTTCCTCGTTCATCGCTTGTCGGTATATGTAGCCGGCTGAAGACATCAGGAGGAGATGGAAAACTCCATCCTCGGCATGGACGAAAGTGCAATCCCGGATGTTGCCCATCGCGACCAGGAAGTAGTACTGTGGACTCAATGCATCCTTGGCAAGATCGTAAATCTTTACGAAGTCCGCTGTAACCAGGGCCAGCTGAGTCTGCGAGCCAGGGAGCCACATCGCTTTTATTATAAAGTTTCCAGGTTCTCGCTGTGGGTGGAGCACCAGGTGATCGCTCACAGTTCCGGAACTGTTGAAAGTGAGAACGTGGCAATCCTTGAGTCCACAGACAGCCAGGAAATCTTCATTCCAGGGATTCCCAGTGATAGAAAGAACCGTGAACGGAATCGGAGCCGAGGCGAGTCTCGTCAGCGTTAATTTTTTCTTCGACGAATCTGCTTGCTTGAGAAGCGCGCTCAACTGGAGCACTGTGATTTTTCCTTTCTCGTGAGAAACCGCCAGATGCTGACGTTTTCCATGAGGTGATGACAGGCAACACATAGCCACACGACGAATCATGTGCGCTGAGAGTAATTGTCTTATCGTCTGACCCTGATCTCCGGAGTAATTCATCCTCACGTTCTCGAACGCGCCTTCCTGAGATCCTAACGTCGACACCATCAGCTGATCCGTGTGCTCGAACTTCTTGTCCAGGAAGTGCAGCTGTCGGAGCGCCATCTGGGCACGTGCGTTACATCCGACCGGTGAATTCTTCTGGCAGGAAATAACGAAAGGTGGCATGAGAGCTCTCGTCAACTCGACGAGAAGGTTTACAAGTCCGCTCGACCACAATTGCGAGAGGACCCAATCCCTGGAGCCTTCCAATTGTTTCGTCAGTGCGGCCTGCCTCTGCTTGTCACGTTCCGTTCTCTCGATCTTATCGTGAAAATGCACCGGGCTCGAGGCTCGTCTGCGGAGTCTGCTCGTCATCGGGGCACCCGTGTTTTCGGAAGTTCCAGCGGCTCCGTAATTTTGCGAGCTGGATGCTTGATGCTCGGACGTCTGGGGACTCCTCTTGGTCAAGGCTAGACACGAGCCATCCTCCTTTGAGCCGCAATCACAGAAGAAGTTTCCGTATTTCGCATAAGACACGTCGTGGCCTCGGTGACAAACTCGGGCACAGACGGTGCAAACTCCCGCGCCATCGACCATGTTGCAAGTGTGACAATGATACCAGTGCTGATTGGTGAACTCTTTCTGCGTTATCGTGAAAGTACAGAGCTTGTTACTCAGGCTGTCCTCGTCGGAGTCTTCCGCGGCGCTGTCATCGTCGTCGTGAGCGAGCTCGTCGATCCAGTCGCTATCGTTTACGTCGTTTATCGGTGTAGCTCCTTCCCAGGGTGGACTCGTCGCTCGATCGTGAATCTGAACCAGTTGAGGACAGACCGCCGTCACTATGTCCGCTATGTAATTAAGAACGCAGCATCCAGCCTCGATATACGAGAATGGTTTCTCGAAGTGTAGATATTTGCTCATCAGATGCTGTTTGCAAAGTTCGACCCAGTCCGTTGCTGCTTTGAACAGAATGACGTGGCCCTTGTCAGAGCCGGCGTCCGCAAGAGTGGACATGACCTGCATTAGTTCTGGGAATCCAACGCCTTCGATTCCCGGGGACAGGATGTGATAACCAAGAGGAACGAGCGCTTGAAGAATCGTGACCGAGACGTCCTCACCGAGACTGTTGTTCGATTTGACGATGTAGTTCGTCAAAGCTTTCAAAAGTTGATTGTTCTCTTGCATCGCTGACTGCTGCTCGTCGTTCGGACTCGACGCCTGATTGCTGCTTGCGGAATCGAGAAGAAGAGTCTGCCACTGTCCTTGCTCGTTCGCGCTCTGATCATTCGAATCCTCCGTGACCTTCTGTTCCTGCTCGGAAGTTCCTGCTGCTGGGGCACTGGCGGTTACGATAGTTGGTGTTTGCACGTTCGTCGGAGAGACGCTCGTCGAGAGATTTCCGGAGCCAAGGACTACGTGTCTGAGCCAGAGCTGCAATTTCTCGGGCTCGACGCTCGCGAGGTTCGAGACGGAGCTACAAAGTCGGTCCAGTGTTCCATCGCTCGATTTTTCTGCTGTCTTGAACAGTTTGTTGAAAAAGTGGAGAACGTCCGTACTGAATTGCTGAGACGCCTGTGGCGAAGCTATCGACAGGAGGACCGAAGCCAGAGTTCGATTCGTCGACGGCGCGAAAAATTCATCCAGAGCTTTGCAACCGACTGGAGTTTTTAATAATTGTTCCCAGTATTTGATGCACTGCTTCAGAATTTTTTCGTCTACGGAAACGTTCAGAGAATCCTCTGTGTTTGTTGTGTACTCGACGATCACATTGTACGTGTGATGAAGAACGAAGAGATGCTCGCGAAGTTGACGAGCCTCCGATTCTGGATCGCCGATCAATTTTCCAAGAGTCTTCGAAGCTGATTCTTGCAGATAATCCGTTCGTGCGTCCATCGTGAGTGGGATGAGGATCTCGATGGCCTGAGTCCGAATTTCCGAGTTCTCAGGTGCAGTATTTGGTGTCACGTACTCGAGCATGAAAGCAACGAGAGAATAGAGAAGATTCTTCAGAGACGGATTTATCGAGAAGGATCCGTACTCAGACAGTGAACTTATGTGATGATTTACAGTCGACAGGATGTAACTTTCGGCTGGTATGATATCGTTCGCGTAAGTATTCCAGGGCACATGAGCAACGTTGATTGCTTTCCATTTGTCCAAAACTGACCTGACACTGCTCGGGAGCAGAGATACGACCGACGGTTCCATGGCGTTTGTCGCTCCGGCTACGCAAATTATTCCATCAAGAACGTGATAATCTCTCAAAGTATATTTTCCCGAAGGCTCAGACGACTCGTGCATCTGATACAGAACACTCAACCGGCAGGAAGACAGTATCGCCTCAGTCAGAGAGAGAATATGCGGCAAAATATCAACGATCATCTTGTTCGTGCTCGAAGCAACGTTTTCCGAAGTCTGAGAACTCTTAGAAGCCTCGATGTTGTCCGATGGACTTTTGGCGATGCTCTCGTCAAGGAGAACCTGAAGTTTTCCAATCACAGCCGCGAGAATGCAAAGCGAGCTAAGTTTTGGCAACGTTGCTTTCGGCATTATCTTGTCGCTGATGCTCAATTCCGGTTTGAGCGCCTTGATGCAATTCTTCGTTAACGTTACATCGTATTTGATAGAATTTACCGTCGATGAGACAGTTTTCAGGAGATTTTCAGCGTACTGAGTGTACATTCCTTGCTTCACGAGGCAATCTTTCATCCAACCGTTGAAAGTTTTGTACGCGGCTCTGGGACCCCAGATGAGGGAATGAAGCAACATCGGACCTGCTGGGATCTCCTCACCCAGAGCGAGCTTGTCCATGTACGGCGTCGAAGGTGGCAACATGAGAAGAAGTCGCCAACATATCGAAAAACAATACTGCGTAGCACATAATCCTGTAAACGTAATTTTATCTTTGCTATCCGAGCCTGGTTTTCTCGGCATGCTCGTTTGATTTATCACATTCAAGATGTCAATAAGAGCGTCCACGAGGAGTGGATATTTCATTTTGTCCGGTGTACCGAGGACAAAATTGCATGCCAAGCCGTCCAGCTTTGGTGTGTCTTGATTATTGAAGTCTGTGTTCGTGAGGTTGTAAAAACGCGGCTTCATCGAGAATTCGTCCGGAGGTCCGAATTTTCGATAATTATCCTCGATCTCTTTCCAGGGTGTGTAAATCCTCGAAGCTTGTTTATTTCCCTCTTTCGCATCGGCCACCATATTCGTAGCTGAGAGCAAGTTCCATTGGACCTGTTAAAATAATTTATTTTATTAAAACTTTTTTGACAAGAACAAAAAACAACGGTTGTATTTGAGAAAATAATTTTTGGTGTACGAGACTTTTACTACCACTCAGTCGTCACTTTCGGCCTGGTGGCCCTGTTATCTCGTATCAGCTTTTTACAGCATAATTTTTTTTTTTTGCATTCGATAAATTTCTATTGTGACAATCGATCACGAATGAGTGAGGGATCAGAGAATTTTTCAAGGATTATTGGAAGGACAGGGAAATGGAAGGTATTGAGCTTATGAATCGAATGCTTATTAAATTATTAACTTTTGTTAAATTTAATATTTGAAATCTCTTACTTGTTCTAACAGCGTCGGTGGAGCGTCGTATAGATGTTTCATCATGTATTCAAGGAGCAACAAAAGACGAGAGAGATGGAGCAACTGCGAGTCCTTCATCGGTCCTTTGATAGCTTCGCTGCAGCGTACTGCTCCACTTCCGGTTACCAGTAATACAGATTTCTTTTGCATCAAGTTCAGAGAATGAAAGAGAAAGAGAACGAGCTGTGCGTGTTCAACATTCAAGTCTAGAAAAAAAGTAAACAATTGCAGAATGAATATAAAATGAAAATAGTACGTGAGGAGAATCGAAAATTTACCTTCATTTTCTGCCTCGAAAGCCAACGGGGGATTGCACACATTTTCCACCATGGTAGTAACAAGTCTGTGCCAAATACTGATGCACGCAGCTTCTTTCTCGAGTTGTGGTTTAAGTAATAGAATCTGTAATCAAATTCCCATTTTTTAATTATTCTTTTTCAACACCATATTTTCGAATATTTTTTGAATATAAAATATTCTATTTATTTATTTTCACCTGAGCTAATACGCTGAGAGTTCTTGGATACACTTGTAATGGCCAGGACGACGGGCTTGTATTTTCGGTAGACCATGGACTGACCCCGAGATGGTGGAGCAAGGTATTTTGCAAAGATTCGCTCAACGTATTCCGTGCGAGTAAATTGTGCGTGTAACGACTCAAAGCTTGTGAAAATTCCGAGTACATAGCTCCGAGGGTCGCACCGTAAAAAACGGAAATCGTTCCTGTAGAAATAATATAAATAATCATAAGAGCGTTTTTAATTGATTTACTTTTAAAATTTATATTACATAATTATATTTGAAATTACCGGTCTCGGTTCTCGCAGTTTCATGATCGAGATCTCTGATTATGGCAGCCAGTATCACCATCTGTTGCTCCACGAGACCATTTATCACGTATTCACGAACATAACTGCTTCGACTACCGATCAGGTGTTGATTCATAAATTGAAATATTTGAGTCGCCAGTGATATATACTGAAAGAAGAAATGAATAAATTTAGTCAATTATAATTGAAACAACCTAAGAAATCAAAACCTATATTTTTAGAATTCAGTATTAAATATGTATTCTAAAAGGTTTTTTTCTCAAATTACGGTAGGTAAAGAAAATAGAGTATAGTCAATGTCATTTCTAGTTGTACTTGATTTTCCATGGTAGTAGAAAATTGAAAAATAAAAATAACGTACGCCATGAGGCTCGCGATTGTCAGGAACTGTGGTTGTGGTGGCACGCTCGGCGTTCGTCTCATTATTCGTCTCCTTCGCGGTATTAGTTGGAGATCCTTCAGACGGCGAGAGCGTTTCTTCAAACCAAAGGCCCAGTATGGGCTCGCTGTCCTCTTCTACCGACATAACAGTTTGTTCTATATGGTGAACATACACCAAAGCGTTAGTAAAAATGGATAGAATGACGCTAATGAGATTTTGTTTTAATTGAAAAACCAGATAGAGAGAAAAAGAGAGAGGACCAAATCCCGCGTGACAAAACGAACCTTTTTCGAAAGAATAGAACCGTTCCCTAAGGCATGCAAACGTATTCAAACAACGATAAGAGACAAGAATTTGCGAACGAGAAAGTAATAGTAGCGATACGTGTGATAATAAGAGATGAAGGTGAAATGTGATGAGAACGATATCAATTCAGTCTCATACCTTCGTCGGTCGAGCTCTCGGAGTAACTCAACAAATCTTCGTAATACGTCGTTGAGTCCGATTGACTGAGGGTATCCCCTTCCAGTGGATGTTTTTGAACTCTTTTCAAAGTGCACGCCTGCAAATGTTTCAATTTCATAAGACTTTTGAACAAGAACAGTATGGAATTCTACTTTTTCATTATTTCTTGTCATTTCTATAAATTTGCGATCAAATAGCGTTTTTTATCTTAATTTTTTCTGTTAGTTGCAGCTAAATGTATTTTTGTTATGATCGATATAATAATAAACCTTTCTGTAGCTGATCGTAGCTAAATAAAATAAAAGATGATTCAGTGGAGCAGCTTGGAAAAATGTCATCGCTCTTTGAAGAGCGGTCGCTGTGGCGAGAATATCGAGGGGTGCGGGCTCTGGTGGAGGCGGACGATCGCGTCCAGTTTCGACGGAAACATCCTCGAGAAGCGCACTCATCAGTGTGAGCGCGTGCGAGGCCAGAGCTACGGATAGCACGCCAAAGCCTTGTTGTCTGAAAATAAAAAATAATGAGAATTCGAAGATGAAGAACAAAATTTCCTCACTTTGATGATAATCATAAAATATTTACACTTTCATAAGGTTAACCCGAGCTGTTCCATCTCGTGCCTTACTCGGAGATTTTCCTTTTTCTTCCTTTCCTTTGTCCGCGGTACTAAAACTGCTAACCGTAAGTTGAGCCTGGAGACCGGCTACCAATAGCCAGACGCCGATCAAAAGATGATTTTGCAAAATCTGCAGAAGGATACAATTGAAATAAATTATTAGAAAAATAATAAGACCTAGATGAAGTATTTTAAAAACTCGACTCACGTGTCCTCCTGCTCGAGTACTGTGTTTTATAATATTAGAGACTATTCCAAAAATTTCAAGACTCTTTTCTACGACGGTGATCGCCAGAGCGTCGTATTCCTCCTCGGTACTTTTTGTGCTCTGTCCACCGGGAGTCATGCTCGCCGTGTTCGTGCTGCATTTCGGGGACACGGCATTCGAGACGCCGACAATGCTCGAGGCAGTCGCGTTCGCGATTGAACAGTAGAGGCAGGACATCGTCACCAGGGACAGTTTTTCCAATTTCGCAGGTGTCAGGGGCTCGAGCACCGGAAGCGAAACGACGCTGTGGACCGTGTTTATGTCGTTTACCAATAAAGGTAACGTGTGACGAACTATGTGGGCTTCTGCGTGATTTGCCGGCAACGCGAAACCCTTTCGATTCATGTATGCTTGGTACTTTCGGACGTAACGCCACAAATATGGTAAATCCGAGCACATGTCCAGCAGCGTGTCGCCCGCTCCCATGCTCTGGAGAGTGCTTACATTGTTGGCTATGAACATCATCTGAAAAATAATGTTTTCTTTGTTTAGTGAGAACTTTAACATTTTTGACAATATAAAAAAAAATTATCAATAATATCAAAAATGAAATGAAAAACGTTAAACTTGATCCTCTAGGAAATTGATTATAATCGTTATAATTTTTATGTTAAGAACACAAGAAAATGAAAATGTAACGAATTTAATAAAATCAGGCAAGGATGTATTGCATATGAAAACCACTTTTTGTGAGATTTATCTTCTACTCAATCGTTGAGTAATTAAACTTTACAACCCACGCTCATTCACGTGTATATATTTATTCCTGACAGCAGAGTGTGTCTTTAAAGACCAATTCATCAAAAACTACATAGAAGAAAAGTTTCAAAAAATCTGAATCTTTTATGTTAGAAACATTTGATGCTAATGCTACCAACAAAGTTTATCAAATTCTATATATCTTAAATGATCTTGCCATTCTTCTTAGCATACAAAATCTTAAAAACAAAAACTTCATCAAAAACTTTCAAATCCTTAACTTACTTTTGTATCAGAATTTTCATTGCTTCCTGTACTTTCTGTAGCTCCTTTACTGTTCTCTGTGGTATTTTCACTACACATAGAGTAGGAGGGAGTGAAATCTTGAAGGGGCATTGTCAATTGTTCCAGAATGGAGCTTGAGAGATCACTTCGACTTCTCTTTGATTCTTTTATTGGTTGTGGCGTTGTTTCTTTTTCGCTGCTCGCTTGCGTTGTTGGCTTGATGCAAGAAGGTACAGTAGCATTTTTCAA
The DNA here is from genome assembly GCA_030522605.1 of Cremastinae sp. B BG-2022a. Lineage (NCBI taxonomy): Eukaryota > Metazoa > Arthropoda > Insecta > Hymenoptera > Ichneumonidae > Cremastinae sp. B BG-2022a. The sequence goes on from JAPYYX010000090.1 coordinate 112,661, forward strand.
TATTGCTATGAGAGCAACCTCTTCCGTTGCTGTGAGGAGAGACTGACCAGTGCACAGAGCTCTTATCGCTAAGAGCAACTGCTTCATCGTCAGGATCGTTGTCCCCTCTGCTGGCTGTTTGCCCACCAAATAGGTAAGCAAAATTCTGCATGCTTGCCATACTGTAGGTATTTGACTTTTTGATACTGCAAAAGAAAATTTTTCATTTGTGTTTAAAATACAACATATGATCGATATAATTAAAAAAAATTATGTATGAAACAAGAAAAAAAATTGCTTGAAAATATGTGCATCTTTGGGGCATTTTTCTGTTAAAAAGTACAAATAATTAGTTTTGAGGAAAAAAATTAAATATTCATCAATTCGAGCACTAATAAATTTCCATTTTTTATTTCAATATGAAAACGTACTAAAATGACAAAACCAAATCATGCCAAAATGTGACTCATGGAAAATTTCCACATCCCTCTTCCAAAATAGGGAGGAAATATTAGTTTAGAGAAAAGACAAAAGATCGTGTTTACAAGCACGAGGTCCTGGCGTGAGGCCATCGACACGATCTATACATGCAAAATGTGTTTTTTTTTTTCAAGTCCCTCAAGTTAGTGGGTAGGTCATTGTAAAACTCACGAGTCGTAGCACAGCCGCTGATGTAATCGGCAGCAAGAGCTGCGAATGACGCGTAGAACGCTTCGTATTGTTTCTCGTGTGAAATAAATTCCGCCTCGCTGAAAAAAATAGGTGCATGAATTATTTTTTTTTTTTTGATCGATAAGAAAAATGAATTACGTTCGAAGTTGTAACGTCGCCAGCATCCATTTCTGTACTGTCACCCAATACCCCCCCGACCCATTCGGCATTTGTCTTTTTTTAAATACTCGACGTTTAATAATGAAATGAAGACTCACCTCTTTATGATCGCCTTTACGAGCTCGATTATCTCATTTTTGTTGTAAGATCCGTAAGACGCTGCCAATATCGGTTTTATTATTGACTGCCAGTCGACAGTACCACCGCTCTTCGCTGCCATTTTGGAAACTGATTAAAAAAAAAGTTGCAACTTCCTCTTTAAAAATGTCTCCGCGAGGTGTCGCAGACTTCAGTCTTGCGCAGGCGCGAGAGCGCCGGCGATTCTAACCTCACGTTTCGAACGTTCGCAATTCGAACGTGAGCTCACCGAGCTTTTTCGTAAGTTTTATTTTCATCGCTAAGTTCTGAAACTTGTTTTTAAATTCAAGAGACAGTGTTCGGACGATCTGGACACGACTACACTCTTATTTTTAATATTTTGCTTCGTTATCACAATTTTTTTTCATTAACCTTACGCACTCGAAGATTTTGAGTTCAAAACAATATCGTTGACATGCAATACACTTTTGTTATTTTTAGTATATTTCTAGTAATAATAAAAATACTGTAGTTTTTTGAATAATTTCGTTTTTATTGAAACTTTGATCGTGTTAGTGAGAATTTTACATATTTATGAAATATATTGACAGACTCCACGATTTTCATACTTCCCAACCTCTGAAACTCGCTCCAAAATGACAATGGACACTGACCCGGAGAGAAATGCACATATTTTTGTAAGTATGACGAAAAAAAATTACGTTTTTATTGATCGTTATTTATTTATGTATTTTTTTTGATGAATACGTATATTTCACACAGAATGAAGAAGATTTGCCATACGAGGAAGAAATCTTGAGGAATCCTTATTCAGTGAAGCATTGGCAGCGTTACATTGATCATCTAAAGACCACGAAAAGTACAAATTTAAACGTTGTTTTCGAGCGTTCGCTTAAAGAATTACCCGGCAGGTCAGTACGAGTTTACAGATTGTCCAGAAAATTTCAAGTCCGAGATACACAACGAAATTTTGAATTTAATTCCATTTAATAAAATTTTGATTTCTTGCAGTTACAAGCTTTGGCACAATTATCTTCGGGAGAGAGTGAAACAATTAAAAGGGCGATCTATAGCCGATCCACTCTACGAGGATGTGAACAATGCTTTTGAAAGAGCACTCATATTTATGCACAAGATGCCAAGAATCTGGATGGATTATTGTAAATTAATGACAGAGCAATGCTACATAACTCGCACGAGACAAATTTTCGACCGAGCCTTAAGAGCCCTACCCATTACTCAACACCAAAGAATCTGGCCCTTGTACATTGAATTCTTGAAGAAACATCATGTGCACGAAACCGCTGTCAGAGTTTTCCGACGATATCTAAAAGTATGGAAATTTATTCAATTATTCTAAAAAAACGTATATAATACAAAAAAAAGTACAAATGATATGTAAACGAAATTTTTCCACAGCTCGCGCCTGAGGACACCGAAGAGTACATAGAATATTTAATATCGATCGGAAGACTGGACGAGGCCGCGGTCAAACTTGCCCAGATCGTTAATCAAGATGATTTCGTCTCCAAGCACGGAAAATCGAACCATCAGCTATGGAACGAATTGTGTGATCTCATATCGAAAAATCCCTCACGCATCAAGTCCCTGAACGTCGATGCAATTATCAGAGGAGGACTTAGACGTTATACGGATCAGCTAGGACCATTGTGGAACTCGCTTGCCGATTATTATGTTCGTAGCGGCTTATTCGAGAGAGCTCGAGACATTTACGAAGAGGCTATCCAGACTGTGACCACTGTGAGGGATTTCACTCAAGTATTCGATGCTTACGCTCAATTCGAGGAATTAAGTCTCAGTAAACGTATGGAGGAGGCTGCCAAAAATATAAATGCCAGTGAAGAAGGTAACAATTCTCTCTAATTTACTGAATAGTTTATTTCAAAATTTACATAAATAGTGACAAATCGATTTTGATTCTCGTTATTCGTTTTCAGACGAGGTAGAATTGGAGCTGCGACTCGCGAGATTTGAGCATCTTATGGAGAGAAGGTTGCTCCTGTTAAATTCTGTTCTACTTCGACAAAATCCTCACAACGTTCAAGAGTGGCACAAGCGAGTTATGCTTTACGAGGGTCAACCGCATGAGGTATCTAAGTTCAAAATTATTATTCAACTCGTTCAAATGAACAACTTATAATTGTATTAAATGATTTTTTAGATAATAAATACGTACACGGAAGCTGTACAGACGGTGAAACCTCAACTAGCTGTAGGAAAATTACACACTCTGTGGGTCGCTTTCGCTAAATTTTATGAAGACAACAATCAAATCTCCGATGCGCGCGTTGTCTTCGAAAAGGCGACTCATGTACCTTACACGAAAGTCGATGATCTCGCGTCCGTATGGTGCGAATGGGCAGAATTAGAAATTAGACACGGGTAAAAAAAATTGAGGATTCTTTTTACTTTTTTACTCTGGATTTTTTATTCGAGATTAATATACATATTTTTATTTCAGAAATTGTAAAGAAGCCTTGAAATTGATGCATCGTGCGACCGCAATGCCTTCGCGAAAAGTCGCTTATCATGACGAAACCGAAACAGTACAAATGCGATTGTACAAGTCCCTCAAAGTGTGGTCGATGTATGCGGATTTGGAAGAAAGTTTCGGTACGTTCAAAACCTGCAAAGCTGTCTATGACAAAATTATCGACCTCAAGATTGCTACACCGCAAATAATTATCAACTATGGACTTTTCCTGGAGGAAAATAACTATTTCGAAGAAGCTTTTCGGGTGAGCAAACGAGTCTTTATTTTTACATCTTCTTTTTTAAAATTGATATATCTAATTTTCCAATTATTTTTATTTCAAGGCGTACGAGAAAGGAATTGCACTCTTCAAATGGCCGAACGTTTACGATATTTGGAATACGTATCTGACGAAGTTTCTTCACCGGTATGGTGGTACAAAATTGGAAAGAACTCGTGATTTGTTCGAGCAGTGTCTCGAACAGTGTCCAAGCAAATACGCGAAAGGTAAGCAAAGTAAAATATTAATCCTTGCTGAAATTAAAATTAGATTTACTAATTTATTTTGTTTTTTAGCTTTGTATTTGTTATATGCAAAATTGGAGGAAGAACATGGACTCGCGAGACATGCGATGTCCGTTTATGAACGAGCGACCAGTGCCGTTCTGGATGAAGAGAAATTCGAGGTAAATACGATTTTTTAACTAAATTAATTTCTTAAATCAAAGAAGTAAATTTGAACAATAATTTATACAATTAATTTTTTTTTATTCTCAGATGTTCAATATTTACATAAAGAAAGCGGCAGATATTTACGGGGTACCGAAGACTCGTGAGATATACGAAAAAGCAATTGAAGTCCTCAATGAGGAGAATACCCGAGAGATGTGTCTTCGATTTGCCGAGATGGAAACTAAACTCGGTGAAGTGGATCGTGCGAGAACGATCTATGCGCATTGCAGTCAAATTTGCGATCCCAGAGTGAGATTTTATTCTAACTTTATTTCGGTTATATGGTTTATTTTTTTAAAAGGTAAAATTTAAATTATAATTTGAATTTTTCAGGTAACGTCCAAATTCTGGCTAGTCTGGAAAGAATTTGAGGTCCGTCACGGTAACGAAGACACGATGCGAGAAATGCTCAGAATTAAACGTAGCGTCCAGGCGATGTACAACACGCAAGTCAACATGATGAGTGCCCAGATGTTGAACAGTGCTACGATGCAGGCTTCCGGTCAACCGGTTGATGCTATGAGATTGCTGGATAGCAAAATTTCAACACCAACTGGTAAAATATTTTTACAAACATTTCTTAGTTTTTTTTATATACTAAAGCAATTTTAACGTACTTTTTTTTTATACGTGATTCTATAAATTCACTTTGCTTGGAATTTTACTGTAATTATATTGCAATGTAACATTAATTTATTTTGAATAATTCTTTATTTTAGATGGAGGAACTCAGGCTGCAGCCAAGGAAAGTATCAAATTCGTGCGTGGGGTTACCGAAGGAGCTGGACCAGGAGAGCCGCAGGTCACTAATCCTGATGAAATGAACATCGATATGGACGACGACGACGAGGACGGTGACGAGGATGCTGAGAACGAAGAAGGTAATTACGAAAAAAAATTAATTATAATCTTTAATTAATAGATTTTGAATATTCGTTTATTTTATGATACACTTTTTTTTGTAGACGTGCCTATTGAACAGCAGACGATTCCATCACAAGTATTCGGAAGTTTGAAAATCGACAACGCAGATGGCGACGCCGCTTAGAATATTGTATCAAAGTTTATTTATTAATTGTGTCATGATCAGAAAATTCGAAATCATGATTTCTACGAGAAATAATGAATAAATTTCCTTTTTCAATTACATATTCCTGGGAATGTCAAGATATTATCTTTTTTAATCGGTGAGAGCGTAACAATTAGTTAATATGTTATAATAAAAAAAGAAAAAATATATATTACCACGTTGATCGCTAATATCTATTATTTAACAAAAATTTAAATAACTTTTAATTCAAAAGTACATAAAAAATAATTTAAAAAACGTTGAAAAAGAATTCTTAAAACACAGGGCAATCAAACAAGGGAATTTTTCTTTTATTACATAATTTATTCAAAAAATGAGCTTCATATCAATTACGAACCCTCTAATATCTTTGATTTGAAAAATATCTAAAGTACAAATTTAATTTTATACTTAACATTACAAGGTTTTACACATTAACATATAAAATTGAAAAACCATTAGAAAGAAATACAATTTTTCGGTTAACTTTATAGAAGGAAAATATTGTGTGGTCCTGCGCAAGATCGGAAAAAATACCGAAGGTTTACGCGCGTCATGTGTCACTTGCCTATGAAAAGAAAAGGTGTCTTTGGTGTTCTAGAAATTTATGGGTGACACAAAAACGGTTTTTTGAGCGTATTTTATTTTATTGTGCAATAGTAAAAATGAAGCATCAAAAAGCATTATTGCCTATAAAAAATTGACGTTAAATTCCTCTTCTTTGTTCATTTTATATCATAACCATTTCATTTTAGAGCAAGCATTTCAATAAACAATATTTTACTGTATTCTTGCTGCAAAATTGAAATATTAAATTTGTGCCGCAAGACAGTTTAGACTTAGATGTTTCGAATGTAGTAATTTTTTGATTGTAGTTTTTGATGCTCGCATGTAAATGAAATGAATGCATTAATTATAAGGTTGTCTAATCTGACAATCATTGCACTAAAAATGGTAGAATTATGCAAGAAAATGGAAAAAGTATGTCTGAATATAGATATCTGATCAATATCAAAAAATGAATTTGATAATTTGAAAAAAAAAAATGAAGTATTGCAATTCAATTTTATTTTTAATTTATCGTTAATAATAACAATAAACTATGTTTTTATAATGTTATTTAGTCACTTACTCAACATACATTAATTTCCGTTGCTCACCTTGTTGTGGTGTAACAAATTTTGATTATTATTTATTATTTGCAGACATATCTAATACAGAATGAATCAGTAAACATTGGAAGACTGATTGCCTGATGCAGGACAAAAAGAAACAATTTTAGCCAAATTTGCATAACTCCTGAACTATATGGGTTTGATATTTTTTTCGATATCCAAGTGGCACCAGCAATTTACCATGAAAGGTATTTTCTTTACATTTTTTATTTCAGATAATGTTAATGCAATGTCAACAGCATCTTTATTGAATTGGAAGCCAGTTGCAACTACAGGAAGAATTGAAACTTACATTCAGAGTAAATTTGGTTTACGACAAAACTCAAGTGCGTTTTACAGCTAACATTTACTTTCATAATTCCAAATTATTTACCAGTATCAGTAACTAATTAAAAGTATGTTCAAGGTTTCATGGCGCAGCTATTTGAAAACGGATAGTCATCCACCAATACCGAGCTAAGCATACATGCAGATGAACAGGTAAATTTGATTGATATGGGTCGACTTTCTGAAAAATTAAATCCATTCCTTGGATTGTCAATGAACTGATTGAATTACCAATTTACAGGATAATAACGCTGATGTCAAAACAAAAAATATTAAAATTTATTAATTCTTCAATAATTATTATAAATTATAATGTATAATGATAATAAATCAACCATTGTTGGTAATTTTAGTTAATTTTAACTATTGTTGTGACAAAAGACATTGGAATATTCTGAAAATCGCTAATAGAACAAAAAAGTTAAGCATAATTACAGAAAAAGGTTATAAAATAAAATGGAAACTCAACAATAATTTTTATAAGCGCAAATTGAAGTTACATGTCGTTCATTTATAGACCGGATATCTTCAACTTTCGATGGCTTTGATCTTTGGATGAGGATGGAAACACGGAATTACAGACTTGTAATGTGTGGGTAAAAAGAACAGCATTGGCAAAACCGCACAGCTGGATTCCGTGAAACTGAATTCATTCGTTTTATTAACGTTTTTATCAAATATGATGCACGCGAAGGTAACAAAACTACTACGCTTCGAACTTGCAAAGCTGCAGGAAAAAGATGATAACAAAGGAAAGGATATTTGATGCTTCAGTACAAATTCAGCATGATCGAAAGAGGGCGCTTTCTAACAAAACACAATCCGACATTTCCTTGAACGTGATTGGTAGACGCGTTTGTATTTTTTGCGCACAAAATTTTGACGAATGACACACAGTTCGGACATCTACTTGGAATTTTTTTTGTTTTGGAAGTTGTTTTCGTAATCTTCTGCGTGGTAAAGCCATTCATTGTGTAGAAACCGTTGAAGCTGGACTAAAAGCTATAGTAAGTAATAACAATTCGTCCTTTAGAATTCTGCAAACTCTAGAAAAATAATATTCTAAATAACGTTTTATAGAAATATATATTTATTGAAGTTCACATATAAAAATTCAAAAAAGTTGAATCTTTTACTGTAAATAAGAGACGGCATCTTGAGTTTTTTTTTCTACTTGGCGTCAAGACACTGTGCCGTGTCTTTAGATTCGAAATGGCTATCTGATCACCGTCAGATCGAGAAAAAAGTTGACGATGTTTGGTCAAGAATTCTACAATTGTATAACATATTTTATTTTGCTTTATTATTGTATTTAATTTTATCTTTATCTTCAAGGTACGCCAATTTACTACGGACAAGCTGCAGTGAGAACAAAACGTTTTATCGGCGGGCCGAAACGATTCAGAATTCTTTAAAAGTCTTCCGAAGTTTCAAGTGATAATAAAAGTAAAAGGTAAAAAACCCACATAGTTTCTTTCGAGATTTTTGTTTCTGCACTCAAAACCAAGACATTATTCTCAATTTTTTCTACATTCATCATGACTCATGACCTTCATATTGAATTTTATTCAAAAAAGTTTTCAGTACGAAAAATTTGGTGCACACTTTTATAAAAACAAGGATTTTGGGTTCAGTTTCTCAAAAAAATTCAGCGAAGCCTATTAGATACATTCAATAAAAATTTTTTAGAAACAATTGAATCTTGTTCGAAAAAATTGTCAGTATTAAATAAGAAAAATTTGCTGCACACTTATTGAAAGCAACGATTTTTTGTTCAGTTTCTCTCAAAAATTCAGCAAAGCCTGTTAAATTAATACCTTATATAATAATTTTTTAGAAACAATCTTTTAGAACAAGTCTTCAATTTGTGATTCTAAAGTTTATTGTTTGAAATTTCATTTTTATTATAATTGAAGTTTATAAAAAATTTCCACACAAAAATAATTCATTGTCGTTCATACATGATAAAATATCCTTTGACCCTCTTCGTTTCAATTTTTATAGGTTTCGCAGGACAAGATGCCGCACAAAGTCTCAAGGGAAGATGCCATCGAAGTCATCAAAAAATTTTCTAAGTTTTTTATGACGAACGAGCTGCCAGCGTATAGTTCGTATATATGGGTGCTCATGAGCAATCACTTAAATGGGGCATGGAAACCTAGTACTCTGTGTTCAGCAGTTCGCAGAGATGAACGGGGAATTTTAAGTACAGCTCGGAAGGAGTTGGGGATCGATCTTTCATACAGCGATTCATGGTCTGCAGACAGCTCTAGTTCCGAAGAGGGCAGCATCAATGATAAAGATGCTGGAAAAGTTGCGCATTTAATGAACGCGGTGAAACGATGGGATTGTTTCTTTTTTATAAACCATCCGTGCATCAAGGGTTTTTATATCCGCTGTGTTTCCCTTATGATCGAAGCACAAACAATTTCGGAATTCGAACGTATTTTCAATCTCACCTGCATCGTTGGGTTGCAGATCTATGAAGATTCAGTGGTATGTCACTATGACGTTGAGAATGCAAGAAGAGCAAGAATATATTTGGAGTATATGATTGGCGATGCAAGTCTCAAATCCAAATTAAAGTCGAGTACTGATTCTTCATCTGCAACTCCAAACAATCGTGAACATTCGCCAGAAACGTTTAAACGTTGGGATGACGAATCACAGATTCAAATTCGAACATTGTTGGAAAATAATGTGAAACTGGCTCAAGTTGTCAGACGAAAAGGTAGAAATCTGAATCCCTATTACCTGCCGAGTTTTATTAATCAACTTTGCGCTTTGTCGTTCGAGTTTCCTGTGTGGAGTAAAGTAACGCTTGGTGAGGGTGAGAGTGAGGGAATGATGATGTTCTTATGAAAGATGTTGTTCCTTTTAACTCTGTCGGAAATTACTTCAACAAATTAAAAACTAGATTACAGAAGAAAATGACTGCCTTCGAACCCAGAAGAATCTATAAAACTCCACATTCAGGACATTAAAACTGCGTTATAAGCGCATTTACAAAAGAAATTTTTTTTTCGTCTTTATAAATTTTCTATTTAAAATTAATCTGACACATATTCAGTGTTTCAACTCGTCCAACACTTCTTCTCGTACTGAAGCGACCATAGAGTGCAATGATCGGTGCAGCTTACGAATGGATGTTTTATTCGTACATGAAAAGACTTTGTTTATTTAAGTTTAGTGGAACTGAATGCACAATGGATCGATTTTATTAAGATTTCAACAAACCGTAAACCTTAAGTGAAAAAACTATCCATATGGAAATACATTTTAATATTTATGATTAATTTAATTTTTTGTTTTTAAGAAATATGTTTGTGAAGATTAAAAAGTTGAGTAAATAGCATAATTCTATGATTGTCATAATCTTTATACTTTTTAATAATTTTTGTAATAAACTGATTTATTATAAAAGAATTTTAGAATTGTTGTTTATCTCTTCTTTTTTTGTATTCCTCTGTATATTCTTCACATTAGCAAATACGTTTACAGAGTGCATTATTGCCCACTTCCATTCTCTCCGAGTTCCGAATTTACATATCAGTCCCGGATTGTGGAATTGAAGGAACAATTCTTGCATCAATTCCAAAGTATGTGTACAATTTCAAAAATATGCTTAGAACGAGAAATTGCGAAATTTTGACTTTGCAGGCAAAATTCTGAAAATTATTACGGAAAAAAAATTTTTAATCCACTAAATTAAAAAAATACATATTTTATTGATAACAAACATTTTGTACGATTTACCGTTATTTTACAATATATAACGACGATGCAGAGCCAATTGAAAATAATTTGCGGAAAACCAAATTGCATCGGTATGAGAAATCTCGAAATAACAAAAAATTAACACGACGAGAAAATTAAATTATTTTGTAGAAATGTGTGAAGAATCCTTTCAAATGCACATGCAAAAAAATTGAAAGATTATGATATATATCCTTTTTCAGTTCAACTGATAAAAAATACGTTCGCTTTTTACAGCCATTTTTTACATTAGCATTCTCAGAAACTACATTATAAACAGTCTCTGACCGTTTTACAGGTTTGAGATGAAAAGGGTTAATATTGTAGAAACTTTAAATAATGTCACGATAAACGAAAATCGTTTTTATATGTATAATTGAATATAATATATTACTTTCAAAAAAAGGAAAAAAATGGTTGAACGAGAATAAATTTTGTTTCGTTGAGCTCGTCGAGAAAGCGATCGTTCGATTTTTAAAAAAATCAGTACATAATGCCGAGATCTGTGCCTCATCATGAGGACGTTCCTAAAGTTTCGATAATCAAGAATCGTGGGAACTGTGCAGTAAAGTCTGTATTCCATGTTTTTTTACAACTAATCCAAACTCTTATTTTGGGAAAACTTCAATTTCCTGGGCGGGAATTCGACAACGAACGCTGACCAGAGCAAAGATCCCAAGTCTAAGAATTATTTTGAGGTCTAGAAAAACACGACACTCCCACCATTCGATCGACGATTTTTAAGAAAACTGGTCTCTCTACGAGCAACGATAAAATAACGATCACGGAACTTCGATTTTCCCTTTTCATACTTTTTAAACATAATGTGAACAATGTTATCGGAATTTCCTCACGCCATCTGCAAGCTTTGATAAACAGTTGACGATTTCCACGGAAATGTTTAAATTCCTTCATACACTTGAAATACTCGTAAATATCACCAATAATTTTCCAAGAATCTTCCTTCAAGACTTTTGTTGCTATTCCCGAGTCTAACTCGTATTCATATATCGACGATATCGACGTATAAGAGAACCATTCCGCAAGAATATCTGGTTCATTCCATTTAATATCCTGAGTTATTCTGTGTACTCGAGTGTATTCTGATTCATCATCTTCCCCTGATGGTTTCTGTGTAACCGACATTTTCACTTCCACAAACACCCACTCGTAGTTTCGCAAAGATAATTTTTTTCCAATTCCCCGTTTTCTATTAAAACTGTAAATGGACGAAACGATCCATTCAAGTAATTTTTCATGACATCCTACTCGCCATTTCCCATAAGAAGGAACCAGCAGCATGTCAAAATATTTTTTTAGACATATTTTAGTGGGCTCAAGTTTTAACGGTGAGGTTATCTCGTTTGCATGAACAAGAAGCGTCATCTCTTCGTCTACCGAACGATTATTCAAAATTTTCCTATGCATCAAAGTGTGCATGTATCCCACTATGAGTACATGGTCACGTTTAATAACATTTTTAACCTTCGGATACTGTAAACAATCTTCAATTACCGTCCAGTGTGCCTGACTCAATTTTTTGAGCTTAAACATCTCGCAGAGCGTACGCATGACACGGAACATCAATTCTGGGTGATCGTCTTTACATCGAGTTTTGAAATATTCCAAACATCGGAGAAGCTCTTCTTCGTCGTCGTTTATGGAGCAAACGTATATCCATTGTTCGAGAAGACAAGATCGATCCATCCACGAAAAACGCGTTCCTATATCTGCTTTTATCTGAGGCAAAATTTCATCTTTCGACAAGTAACAGCGCCAGATTTCTTTTACTGATGACCATGATGGTTGGCGCCAGTTATTATCCGTTTTGAGTTTTATTCGAGCCTGTCGAACTCTCTCTTCCTCTGGCAGAATTTTCATTATTTCGTGTGTTATCAAGCTCGGATCATCCAACAAGCTACAGCCGTAAACTTTTTCGTAAGTCTCCAGCATCAGAGAGATTTTTTCATTCTTGGGGTAAGGCTCTAAAAAAAGTAGTATGCTTGAATACGAGTATGTGTGCAATTCTCGAGGAAAAACGTTGAACAACAACTCTTTACACTGAGCGTTTGTTATTTTTTTGGCCAAGGTCGACATTGGTACGATCTGTGTCGATAAAGTAGGTTGCTGCAAGACAGCATCCATGTGACTCTTCAGAAATCTGTCGATCGCTTTTTTCCCGAGGCATCCATACGGATTAATGAAGCCGTATCCTTCTTTGAATATTCCAATCGTTTCCGTGTAGTGATTTCTTATCAAATGAGGATAAAACTCCAGGTACGTAAGCAATTTGAATTTTATGGGTTTCTTTTTCTCGGATGGAAGTAGAAGTTTGAGGTATCGAATTATCAAGTTCGGAGATCTCCGAAACAATCTTCCGAGTACGTGTCGCGTCAGGACAACGGATTTTTCGTAAACTTCATTCCAGATGAAGTCGTCGCCGCACGATTCCAGGAGAAGCTGCGCCTGTTCGTTGCCGTATAAATTTGAAATGAGAGAATAAAATTCCTCGGCCAGTGCGGTGTTGATCTCAAGCTTGAAGCCCGTTACCAAATTTTTTAGAATTTTTTTTCTTGTGCACTTTGAAACGAAGGGCAAGAGATTGTCTCTGAAGTATTTTGGATTTATGTACGTTTTGTTGGAGCTCTGAAAAAACCAAATTGCCCTCAACGCTCTGTTCACAATATCGAGGTCCTCGGAGACGAGAGCATCCGCGATAATTCGTTTCAATTTCAATATTTTGGCAACCTCGAGTCTCACCAACGGTACGAGAGGTTCCGGCACGTTGTTTAGATCAATCGAGATGATTGAACCCGCTCTGGATATTTTGGCGCTACTAGCAGCAAGTTTGATGATGGAATTTAATTCTCGATGTTTTTCGCCGGGCTTTGAACCCTTCAAAGCTTGAATTGCGTCCAGGTAAGGCGAATTTATAGCCAGCTTTTTATATATTTGAAACTATAAATAAAAAATAAAAATAAATTTTTGTGATTTTGATAATAATTGTTTCAAGTTTATAGTTATTGCATTTTATTTCGAGCATGCAGAATAATAAAATAAAATTATTTTGAAGTCGTTATATTTAAGATTAAAAAATTAAAACGTGTTCTTTATTAAAAAATTAAGAATGGATATTTAAAAAATAAAGCGCGCCACACGAAGTGTACACTTTGATTTTTTACTATCTAGCTATATGTATAGATATCGTTTTTTCAATCTCGAAAAAAAAAACATTCTGGCAAATTTCGATACCTCTTTCGAAGGTAACATGGTTGTTCCATTTCAAACAATTCATAGAACCCTTTCCGTTGGTCGATGAAAAATCAGTTTCAATTCCTGGAAATTATGAATGAAGAAAATATTTTTCCAATTTTTTATTGTTTATTTGAAGTACAAATGAAATTTTTATACATTATTTAGAAAAGAAAACACACATACTTACGAATTTTTCCAATCGTCACTTTTCGCTTCGTTAATTTATTTGGTAATGTTTGTTTTGCTTATAGAAAATCACTTGCCGTCGTTATTCAATCTCGCCGGATATAAAATCGACTAAATAGCAAAATTGTTCGTTTACCTATTGTCGTGAGTTTCAACGAGTGTTCGACGTTTGAGAAAGCGCCACCAATCAGTGAAAAAAACAATGAAGCAAGAAAACATTTGGTGCTAAGCAAGGTCAAGGAATGTAAACACGCGAAAATATGAAGATATGTACATATCTCTGGACGAGAGTGTCAACGCTCGGATCCATGTAAATTTCGAACTTGTATGCTCATCTCTCTCCACAATAATATTGGATATGTCATATTATACAGTATACAAGAATATACATATAACAAAATGTACAAAAGTTTTTATTTTTACGTCATATACACTTATACAATATGCGTACAATTTTTTCAAAAGATGATTCAATTCATATACTTCAATAGAGAGATAAGTATCCAGTTTTAAATTCTTCTGTCAAAAATTATGGTTGAAATTTGAAATTTTTTCTTTTCCGATTTTACCCCGGCAACGAACAAGTGCGAGAAAAGAAGGTTTCACCGCAAATACTTGTACCGACCACTGGTTACATGCGCGCGCCGCCGATACCACAGTATAACGCTAGGGTGCGCTTTCTCTCTCTCTCTCATGGGGATCTCGGAGTCCATATGTTAAGTTTGAAACGTGAACAGTTTAATAATACTTAAAAACTTTATTTGTTTGTAAACATTGATAATTATTACGCCGGATACAAAAGGTACGTTCTTTGTCTTGAGACCGCGAATCAAGTGGTCTCGCCTTTTTGGAGGGAACGCTATTCTTTTTTAAAAATGCGCGCGCTACTACCAACCTCTCAACTTTTTATTTTAGTTGGTAGTCCTGATGTTGATCGCAGATTTCGCGCTTATCCCCTACCACCAAGACCGTGTCCCCTACAAAGCTACACAAGAAGCGATATCTTAGAATGGTATAAATCCTATCTTCGAGGATGTCGACGTCGTACGACCTGGCGAGAGCTGGGAGGAGTCCGAGGGTTCGGAGAACGAGACGGACGTGCCGGACAGTAGACAGTAGATCACTCGCGACGCACTTTACTTCGAGTCTGTTCCTGGATCGGGATAGAAAAACACCGACGCAAAGGACGTTCAAGTGTTCCTTGTGCACAGAAGTGTTCGATTGTCCGAAAGAGCGTAGGGTACACAGCGCGACGATGCATAAGGAGGCAGGTCCGAGCGGGAGCAATGACCCGCTGATTATCTCGGAAACGAAGGACTTAAAGTTAAAGGACATGAAGGACTTGTTGGTCTCTGGTCTGCACGTGCAGCAGCCTCTGTTGCATCAGCTGCAACCACCTCAGCAGCCGGAGAACCCGAAAGTAGACGCAGAACAGAAGATTGACAGTCTCGCGATACCTCCGAGCCTGCAAATCTCGTGCGCGATGTGCAACCAGCGTTTCAGCAGTGAGAGATCATTGCAGGTGCACAACAGGCGAGTACACGGTACGGAGGTCGCCAGACGTCTCCCGGAGATATCGAAATGTCAGGTCTGCAACGAGGAATTCCCCTCGGTGATGCTGTTCACCGCTCATCTGAAGATCCACCCTCTCGAGTGTGCTCAGTGCGGCAAATACTTTTACACGAAACCAAACTTCAAGCTACACATGAAGCGACATCTTGGTATAAAGCCTTTCCCGTGCACAGTGTGCGACAAGGCTTTCCTCACGAAGCAGAAGCTGGATGAGCATACTAACGGTCACACGGGTAATGCGCCTTTTAAATGCAATCTGTGCAATGAGAGTTTCCGACGATATTCGAACTTGACGCAGCACAAGAACCGGCATCACCAGAATCTCAAAACAAAGCTCAAGGACTACATCTGCCACTGCGGCGAGGTCTTTCATACGAAGAAAAAGCTCGCCTGGCACAAAGAGACCCACGACGAGAAGCTGAAAGCTTGTACGTATTGTAACGAGAGATTCATCCACATGGCAAGCCTTATGCGACACATGAGACGGGCCCACAATCATCCCTTTGTGCCGGACGCGAGGCGCGAGAGGAAGTGGAAGAACGTCGAGTGTCCCGTGTGCAAGTGTATCTACCTGCAGACATCGCTCCCGGCCCACATAAGAGTCCACAATGGCGAGAGACCGTACGAGTGCCAAGTTTGCTCGAAAACTTTCACCACAAAGTCGAATCTCGAGTCGCACAAGTGGACCCACGCGGCTCGCAGCACGAAGCCGTACAAGTGCGATCAGTGTAGCGACGCGTTTCATCGCCGCAACGAATACATGGAGCACCTGAACTCTCACCGGAACGTAAGGCCGTACACGTGTGATTACTGCGGCGCCCAATTCGCAAAAAAGTTCAATTGCATCCGGCACATCAAGGAGCACGAGGAGAACAGGGCTTACACCTGCGACGTGTGCAACAAGACGTTTCATCGTTCTGATTACCTCGATGCTCATCTCAGAGTTCACTCCGGTGCGAGACCGTATACGTGTCTTATTTGCGGAAGATCGAGCACCACGAAATCCAATCACAACAAACACGTTAGAATTCATCACGCGAGGGAGCCTGTCAAGACGGAAAACTAAACGTTCAGACTCTCTACGAAAGGATCTCAATGACGCATTTTTTTTTTGTTTTTAATTGCGCTCGCAAATCCGAGATTTTCGAGAAACGGGTAGAATCGACGCCATAGGCCCTACGTGTCTTTTGTTAATCTAAATATCCTTTTTTTCGGGTTCTCGATGCCTCTCTCTTCACTTCTTCTACCCCTCTTCTGTCACTGTTGACGTTTACTCAATTTTATTGTAACATTTTATACGTCATTGTCACACGAGAGAAAAGCTACGCGAAATGCTTTTTTCTTGAAAGTTTTTTATGTTGAATTTTCACAATTATTCTGATCGAGTTTGCGTACAAACGTATAAGAGAATGGTGAGGGTAATAAGTGGAAGAGAATTGAGCATGTTGCAATGTCCAGTGTGAACTAGAGTGAATTTTTTGAGGGATGGAGGGATCAAACAGTCGTTGGCTGGGTGAAAAAAAACAAACAAGCAAAAAACCAAAAGGGTTTATCATTATCGTCGATTATCATATAATAGTCACAAATCTTAGTTGTTATTCTTTTATTATTATTATTAATGGATTGTTATCATTATTATTAATTATTAAATAATATATTTTTGCAATGTGGTAAAAGTTGAATATAAAAAATTGGTAATTCCAATGTTAAGACTGACCCGATGTTCTTCATACTGCTCTTGCTCTGCTGAAGTTTCGAATTTGTGAGAAAAAGAAAAAATTTGTGAAAGAGAATTGTGAAATGGTCGAGTAACGATAACGATGGAATAAGTAATTGTTTTATTATTATTATTATGTTGCTCTAGAGCCAATATGTCAATTTTCTGTTTATTTACTTTTTTGTTCGTCGACGCAATCCGCGAATTATTTTGTCCTTCGTCACGTTTTTAAGTTCGCTTTTTTGTTTCAATTTAGATAGTCAATTAGGAACATTTTGTCGACCGGAGGATAAAAGTGTCAGAGAGAGCGGTACATAGTAACATTTTAAAAACTGCCTGAATTACGAATCGACGTCCTGGTGTACCAAAAAATGAATTTTGTCGGGATTCTTGATTATCCCGGTGCGCATTGAGACTAGAATATTTTTACGTGTGAAAAAAAAAATCTGTAATGAAGAATCGAGAAGTACGAAGAGAAAAAGGGAGCTTGAGAGAATAAAAATTAATTTAGTTAAATTAGTGTTTGAGAGTAACACGAAAAACTTGCCTACACTCGCGTCTATCGCCTATATTCCGGGCAGGTCGGTCCCACCTTTATAGAAAAAATAATTGAAAAATCGAGAGAGAAGAAAAGAAGTATTAAAGATAAATGAAGTGAGGAAAAAAGAAATAAATAAATAAACCAGCATCGATGTCAGGACGTGCAATTTGTTTAGAATCAAAGCTGTAAATAGTGTAAACATGTACATCGACTCTATTTTATAATAGGGCCAACGAATTCGAATTCCTTGGCAATTGAATCTTGTATTAAAAACAAAAAAAATGGAAAAGAGGAAAAAAAACAAAAAATCAGCATGTGTATACCTTAATAAACGTTATGCATTGAGATACTTTTTAAAATATGTTCTCTTTTTCTTCATTTTTTTTATTTTACATGCTAACGAGTGAATGTGTACCCAAAAACATGTGTACGAAATCAAATATTCAGTATTAATCGAAAAAATGTCGGAATTTTAACAAAAATTTGGTTATCTACAGTAATTTTGACCTGCAAAGTGTATATGGAGTTTGAAATTGTAACGAATTTATAAGAACTCACATACAATTTTATTTATCGAAGATACGAGAACCCCCTAGTTTCTTAAAATTCTTTCTGCAGAGTTATCGAGTTATCAAACTTTGGAAATCATTGAACAATTATTTTTACATCCTGCTTTTGTTAATGTTATTAATTTCGAGACGCAAGAACACTAAATTATATTAAACAACTCGACAACTCATATTTTCATGAAAATTGCAATTACATACTTTAATTGATGGAAAATATCTTTAATTTTACCACATCATCTATATAGTAATTTTTGAACGATCCGTAAATTCATTATAAAAATTTCACTATCCGTCTATAATAACACAAAAAGTTGACATCCGTCGTTTGATTTTTAAAGAACCGCGCGTAATTTTTTTTATACTTATATATGTGACAAAATAACGTTTACGAATAAACTATATATATATATATATTCTTTTGCCGTTTCAGCACGTAAAAACAGATAACGTTTTGAAATCTTATTTACGTGTCCAAAACTCGACCTCAAAAAGACGGTAAGACGGTCGACAGAGAGCGACGAAAATTTTATTCAATACGTGTCGGTAAATCGACAACGTAATGATATCTCACAGTAGCCGACCATTGGATAATCTGATTTTACAACTTTTTGGTGACATTTCTTTTTTTCGTTAGGATATCGAAAAATCTGTTAATTTTATTTCAACGCCCGTTGTCACTTGAAAAGTCATTGAATGGGGCGAATAGTCACGACCGCGAACTTACGGAACGCTTGAGACCTCGGTCACGGGCGTGAACGTTGCGATCGCAAAAGGAACGCACCCTCTGATGGTATTCGTTCGAGGTTCGAGCGCGAAAAGAAAGTAAACACAAGTTTGCGGGAGGACTACAATGAAAACAAACTTTGCTCCGTTTCGAATTGTTGATAGATTGGATTGATCGCGACGCGAATATCGTTCTATATCGCGAAATTGAGCGATTCTGGGCGCCATAAAAATCAAAAAAGGATAAAATGGTGTATATTTAGAGACAATCTAACCTCGAAGGGTAGCCGGTCTACGAAGATGAGCAGGTAAATAATGCCGATTAATACCACCGGCAATGACTATGTTCAAGTTCATTCAAGTAAGTTTTGTAATCATGCTATCAATTTTTTAATTTTTGTAATTTTTTTATTTAATATTAGTTTTCACATGAATTTAATTTTTACAGGACTGCTGGAAAGTTGGAAGTGCCTGTGTATGCCAAAAAGATTTATAAAATTCGATTAGAATTCCTAAAGATGAATAGTATTATTTAGAGAATCTGTACGAAAGGTGCACAGGTCATCAAGAATGAGTTCATCAAAAAAGATGAAAACGGCGAAGGAGAACAAACCTCCGAATAGCATGAAACCAGATTTCATACAAAGAAATGTACTAGCGAATTCCAAACTGCTGAGAAAAAAGAGAGGTTTGCGGGCCAAGCTGTCACAGATGATCGCAGATGATAAAAGACTAAATGGAGCATCAGGAAATTCAAACACAATTCTAGAATCGAACAATGTTCGCGGGCATTGTACATTGCTTGAAAAGAGTCGGGAAGCCTCCACCGAGGAAAAATCATCGAGAAGCATCGAAGCACCTTCTATAGTTGCAACCGAAGATCGTTGTAAATTGGAGTCCTGGGGTCTGCCTCTGACGATTCTGCAGAAATATGAAGCTCGTGGTTTGACAAGCATGTTCCCTTGGCAAGTGGAGTGTCTCTCGAACCGTGACTTGCTCGAGAGGAATCGGAATCTCGTCTACTCAGCGCCAACGTCCGCCGGCAAGACACTTGTTTCAGAAATTCTTGTGATAAAGACACTGATCGAGCGTCGAAAAAAAGTCATATTCATTTTGCCTTTTGTGTCGGTGGTGCGAGAAAAAATGTATTATTTTCAGGAGCTGCTGCAGGCGAGCGGTCTGAGGGTATCTGGATTTATGGGTGGAGTCGCCCCGGTGGGAGGATTCGCTGCGACAGACATGGCGATCGCGACGATCGAGAAAGCGAATTCACTCTTAAATACATTGATGCAGGAAGGCGACCTCGAGAGTCTCGGTGCGATCGTCATCGACGAGTTGCATCTCCTTGGTGATCCATACCGCGGTTATCTACTTGAACTTTTGCTAACAAAAGTGAAATATATGTCGCTCCGGGATGAACGCGTTCGAGTGCAGTTAATAGGAATGTCAGCGACTCTGCCGAATTTGACGCTTCTGGCAAAGTGGCTCGATGCCGAGCTGTACAGAACGGAGTTTCGTCCGGTTCCACTTTGCGAACGCTGCAAAATTGGAACGAATATTTTCGACAGCGAAATGAAAACCGTTAGAAGTTTGTCCCAAATATCTTCCTTGGGTACGGATTCTGATAACATAATCCAGCTTTGTATCGAGACGATAAGCGATGGCCACAGCGTACTCATATTCTGTCCAACCAAGAATTGGACAGAGACTCTGGCTCAACAGATAGCAATGACGTTTTGCAAGCTTGGCCGCGAGAATACGGACATCGGCGCGATTCTGAGGAGAGAATTATCCACCGAGGCGATAATGGAAACTCTTGAACAGTTGAAACGAAGTCCAGCAGGCTTGGACAATGTGCTCAGGAGAACGGTCTCGTTCGGTGCGGCTTTTCATCACGCTGGGCTTACGATGGACGAGCGAGACGTCATCGAGGGAGCATTTCGTTCCGGAGCTTTGAGAGTTCTGTCCGCAACCTCAACTCTGAGCAGCGGTGTGAATTTACCCGCCAGAAGAGTTATTATCCGTTCGATAATGTTTCATGGTAAGCCTCTGGATACGATGACTTACAGACAGATGATCGGCAGAGCAGGAAGAATGGGAAAGGATACGGCCGGCGAGAGCATCCTCGTTTGTCAGCCGAACGAGAAGCGTGCGGCTACGAATTTGCTCGCTGCGGAGTTGCCAGCGATCGAGTCGTGCCTCGAGGGCTCCGAACCTCTGGTGCGAGCACTCCTCGAAGCCGTCGCGAGCGAGGTCGCTTACACTCTCGAAGATATCACTCTGTACACAAAGTGCACGCTCGCCAGCGCGACGAACGAGCGTCTGTTAGAGGAGAACGCAAAAGAGGCGATCGAATTCCTGGTGGAGAACGAGCTCTTGATGCTCCAATCGACTAAGGACGGTCAGGAGAGATGGGTCGCGACTCAGCTGGGGAAGGCCTGTTTAGCAGCATCGATGCCACCGAACGAAGGCCTCTTTCTTTTCGAAGAGTTGCAAAAAGCTCGAAAATGCTTTGTCCTCGATACCGAGCTCCACGTTGTTTATCTCGTCACGCCTCTAAACTCGAGCAGTCAGATAACTCAAATAGACTGGCTCGTTTACATGGATTTGTGGAAGAGTTTGACCGAGAGTGAACGACGAGTCGGTCACCTTGTTGGCGTTGACGAGAACTTTCTCATGGCCTCCATCGGAGGCTCAACCGGTAGAGGGAAAATTCTGAACGTGCACAAACGTTTTTATGCGGCTCTCGCGTTGCACGATCTCGTTCGTGAAGTTCCTCTCATCGAGGTTTGTCGGAAGTACGGATGCTGTCGCGGTCTCGTTCAGAGCCTCCAGCAGTCCGCGGCCACGTTCGCCGGTATGGTAACTCAATTTTGTAAGAAGCTCGGTTGGAATTGTATGGAATTGTTGGTTGATCAGTTTCAGGCTCGGTTACAATTCGGCGTATGCCGAGAATTGCTCGATCTTCTTCGATTGCCAATGTTGAACGGTCTCCGCGCGAGAAGCCTCCACAAGGAAGGAATCACGTCGGTCGCTGAACTGGCAGTCGCGAACGTTCTTGATGTTGAACGAGGGTTGCACAATGCTCTGCCCTTCGAGAGTGGCAAGGAACGCGAGGGCGAGTACGATCTGGCTGAGAGAAATAAACTGAGAAGTATTTTTGTTACTGGAAGAGACGGCCTCACTCCTCAGGAAGCTGCTATTATTCTCGTTCGAGAAGCGAGAACCCTTGTTCAGAATGAACTTGGTATCGACGAATTGCAATGGAAAGAACGCAACTCGCAACTTGAAAAATCTTCAAATAATAATGAAAATTCATCTGAATCTCGAAAGAACGATAATTCAAAAAGAAATTCTCAAACGGACACTAATGGAAATTCTGATAAATTTGAACAGAAAAAATCTTACGAAGAGAATAAAAATTCATCTGCATGTCGAAGAGATGATAATTCTCAACATGAATCACTTCCCAATCGACAAAGTCCAAAGCTGAGTAAGAATAAAAGTATTATGCAGAATGAGAGCTCATCTGAGCATCAAAAAGACGATAATTATAAAAAAAGGGTTCTCCTTGACAAAACTAATCAACAGAGCAAAAAATCAAGTCGGAAAAAAACTGTCGTTGAGAGTGGAAATTCACCCGAGTGTCGGAAAGACGACAATTCGAGGGAAGCAAGTTCTCTTTTTAACGATTCTAATCAACGTAACGAAAAGAATCAGAAGAATGAAGAGATAATTAATCAAATCATGGAAACCGAAAGTAATTCAAATAAAAAAATAGAAATTGAAAAAAAATTATCTACAAATGAATCAGCTGTCAAAACTTCAATCAGTAAAAATTGCACTTTTGGCAATGAGACTTTTCAATTTTCGAATTTCACTTGTGAATTTGATCGCAAAGAAGGGGACACTTCAAAAATTAGCAAATCAAACAAAACACGTGAAAAATCCGGTGAATCGCAAAATTTGCTGGGATCGAGAACAGCGGCAGAAATTTGTGAAGAAAGTATTTTCGGATTGAGGAATACAAGAACTGTAATAAATTCAGAAACAAAAAAGTCTCAACTGCACGAAAAAATTTATCCAATACCATCAACCATTCGCGAAGCAATTTGTAACGAAAATACATCCAAATTTGAGAATTCGAAAAAAGCACAAAATTTAGAAACAAAGACGTCTCAATCGAATGAAGAAATTAGTGCAATTTCGTCAACGATTCGCGAGGCAATGTGTGAAGAAAGTTTTTTCGATTTTGGCAAAACGAAAAATGTGCCGAATTCAAAAACAAAGAAGTCTCACTTGAATGAAGAAATTTTTACAATTCCATCAAAGATTCGCTCGGCAAGTTGTAACAAAAATACAT